>JABUQX010019778.1:0-23655 GCA_015478945.1 Trachelipus rathkii
TGTTTTCAAAACGTTATAAAACTTTTATTTCACAAATTATGCGAGTCATGAACTAATATTTAAATTTTATTTAATTCTGCACTAAAATAGTAATGAAGGTTTCAATTTTTTTTATCTGAAACTTATTTTTTCCACAACTTAATATTTTTTCTTTTAAATGACTTATCTATTAAGGTATTTTGTATTTTATTTTCAGTTAAAGTTGAAGCAGAAGGCGCCTTTCCACAGACAAAACTTATTATGATGGCAGAGCTACATTTTCTAGGTTCAGAATATTTTGATACAAAAAAACGTCAAACAATGTATTTTGGTCCTGCTTCAGCTTTGCTCGAATAAAAATATTAAAAATGACAATAATGATCGCAAATCTTTTGAGAAAGGAAATTTCCATTCGGGATACTTGAAAGTAATAATAATAAATAATAATAATAATAATAATAATAATAATAATAATAATAATAATAATAATAATAATAATAATAATAATAATAATAATAATAATAATAATAATCTTAAATATATTTTAGATAAAAAAAGTTTTGACGTTGTGAAAAAAAGTGTAATAATTATAATAATAATGAAATTTTCACTGTTCTTATATAGCATTCACATGCTCTTATTGTGCAAAAAAGTTTGTTAGTAAATATTTAAAATCCCACACTCGAACCCACACGGGTGAAAACCATTAAGTGTTCTTACTGTGTATAAAAGTATTTAAGAGCATCACCTTCGAACCACAAGGTTGTGAAAAACCATTAAGTGTTCTTACTGGAGAAAGTTATAAATGGTACACGTGAATCTAAAAAAGGCACACCTTCGAACCCACACGGGTGAAAAACCATTTAAGTGTTCTTACTGTGATAAAAGTTTTAATGATAAAAGTAATTTAGAAAAACACATTCGAACCCACACGGGTGAAAAACCATTTAAGTGTTCTTGCTGTGATAAATGTTTTTTAATCGTAAACAAGATTTAGAAACCCACAATTCGAACCCACACGGGTGAAAAAACCATTTAAGTGTTCTTACTGTGAGAACGAATTTTAGTGATAACAGTACTTTTAAAGACCAACATTCGAATCCACACGAGGTGCAAAACCATTAAGTGCTCTTACGTGGATAAAGTTTACTAATAAAAGTGTAATTTAAAAGTTCACATCGAACCCACACGGGTGAAAAGCCATTTTAATGTTCTTACTGCCGAACAAAAAGTTTAATCGCGAAAAACCTATTTTAGAAACCACATTCAAACCCACACGGGTGAAAAACCATTTAAGTGTTCTTACTGTGATAAAAGTTTTAGTTGATAAAAGTAGTTTAAGACATCACCTTCGAACCCACACGGGTGAAAAGCCATTTAAGTGTTCTTACTGCGAAAAAAGTTTTAATCGGAAACCTATTTTAGAAACCCACATTCGAACCCACACGGGCTGAAAAAAACCATTAGTGTTCTCTCTGTGAAAATGTTTTAATAAGAAAATTGATTTAGAAAGACACATTCGGAACCCACACAACTTCACAGAAAAAACATAAAACATTTGAATCTTTATTAAAGATTAGTGTTTAAAATGAACATTGATTGTTACGACAGTCCTGAAATTATTTTAAAAATATGAATTATTATAAATTATATACCATGTAATTTAAATTAAGTAATACTTTGTATTAGTAGTCTGGTAGATAGGTAGGTGCAGTAGTAAATACTTTATATAGTAGTCTGTAGATAGAAGGTGCAGTTAGTAATACTTTATATAGTAGTCTGGTAGAAAGTAGGTGCAGTAGTAGGCTTAGGAGACGGAAAGCTTTTAGTCTAGATTTTAAGTGAAGCCTACGATGTGTTAAATTTGATGCGTTTATTGTATTAAAGGTTTGTTTTTCTTAGGGTTTAGACGCAGCAAAATTATTTTATTTTTTGTATATTTTTAATTGTTTTTTTAGATTGTTTTGTTGTTTTGTTTTTTGATATTTTATATATAACATTTAATTTTTTATATTTATTTTTATTTCTTTAATTTCATATATTATATTTCGACGCTAATTGAAAATTTACTTCATTATTTTTTTTATAATACAAAAGAGGAATTACAAGTTATGTATGTTTTTTGCTGCAATTAATATTATTATTATTTTTCATTTTTATACCGGACTAAAATGACCATTAATAAATGACTATGCTACCAAAATGACATTAATACAATGACTTGTACCGTATTCGGAGTTTCATTCTTTCTAATGATAAGGTTATTCACATTTATTTTCCATTTCTCTTTTTTATCATTGAACTGTCTTCTTAATTTGGCTTTAGACTTTTAGACTTTATTAAATTGACATTACATAAGTAATTTTAGGATACTGTTCAAGTGAATATCATAATTAAGCGTGACAAGTTCATCCACGAATAACATCAAAACATAGTTCATGAATCTTTTTTGTTTTTTTTTTTTTTTAAAAGGAAATGACCAAAGATGGCGAATCCTTATTTAAAGCAGTTGTCGCACCAAACCATTCCTTTATGACATTTGTTGCCCAGAAAAAAGTTTTGTTTATAGTCAATTACTAGTGGGGAATTCGTTAAGTCAAGGTTAAGATTCCCTCCTGGTTCATGGCAATGTGCACTATCGAATATCGCCTCAATTAAAACCACAAATTCGTTACACTTGCCATTTGCAACCAATAAATGAACTTCCAACAATTCGCTAATAAATAAAGAATATCTTTAGTTAATATTCGAAGCTGTTTAAATCATGTCCTCTATGTCTTGAAGTTCATAGTGTGACAAATGTTTCGTAATGCATTATTAAGAGAAACTTTTAAAGGTCTCATTGTGGCAGTATTCGATCTACCCCATGTCAGTATCATGCAAACTCAATCGAGGGAACACGATCGAGAAATAAATTTTTCTCAGAATGTCCGGCTTCGGGAATCTTAAAATATAAATTAAACCTTCCGTTGTGTTAATTGAATATGTTATCTGCATTATATAATGTTTACATTTCAAATCCTTCTCCAGGTACAGTCTCAAATATTTATATTTAGAGATCTCTCCAGATAAGAGCTGCCCAATCTCATCAATTTTACACCGTGATTGAGAAGTGAAATATTATTTATTTAGTTTTGACAACATTGACTAACAATTCATTTACAAGAGTCCACTTGTGAAATAACTCAAGATCTGCATTTATCATTTCACAGTCGCTCACACAAGCACAGGATGTATATATGACAATGTCATCGGCATGCATTATGTATTTAGATGTCATCCGAAGATACATAAGGTTTTTGATATAAATGATGCTTAGTAGGGGCCTAGGGATGAACCTTTCGGGAGGCCAGTTCCCAAAATTCTCATCGTGAATGCTGTTCCATCAGCCTCCACATATTTCCTTCGATCACAAATATAGCTCATCAAGAGATTCAACGTGCCCCTACGAATGCCATATCTCTAATTTTGATAAAAGAATTGGTTTAGAAATCAAATCAAATACCCTCGAGATATTGATGAAAACTTTAACTTGACTCGTTTTTTGCTAGAGTATCTGATTGGAATAATGTTCTTTTTAAATTTGTTAAATTTATAATTCATAGCCTGTGTCCTGTTATTTCCCTTCCCTTCTAATATTAGCTAAATTTGTCGCTTTACGCGCTTAAATAGAAATTGATCCTTGAAGTAATTGAAATATAATTTTCTTATTTCAATATTAGTATTATTTACAATAGTTCTCTGAAAGATGTGGTGTTTATTTTTTTGGATATCTATGAATTTCTAATTGATGGTTCAAATCTTTAGGTGTGTATTAGTTTACGCTTTTGTATTTTTTGCCATTCTGTTCCTGAGCTACTATTCGCTCCCCACTCCTTTTTATTTTTTATCCTGTTATAATTGATCCAAATATCTTATTTTTTATGTATTCCGATTTTGTTATCTGATACAGATTAATGGTAGCTTTTTGGTTGTTACTTTTCTAAAACGATAGTTTTTCGGGTTGTTTTTCTGTCTATATCTTTTTTTTCTTTGTTATTTTCATTTTTTTTTGTTTTGTTAAAATCCTGTTTCATGTTGACATTTTTCGAATCGTATCCTACAATTTTTTTTTTGGAATTTCCTGTCAAAAATTTGTAGTCTAATTGCCTAATGGGCTCCTTCCTCTATTCGATCAGATTAATTTATGATGTTTTTGATCTCCAGGATTTCCCAGTAATGTGTGGATAATTTCATAATCCTCTAACCTTTTTCGTGTTTTTTGGAAATGAAATTCGTCTTATTTTGTTTTTCCTGGTTCATTTTTTGGATCAGAGAGGATATATTTCAGGTTCTATATGTGTTCTCTTGTGTTGTGTTGTAGATTACATTTTACATTTTTTTTTTTTTTTTTATTTTAGATTAATTATTTTTCATAGCATTGTCAATTATGTTTTTTCGTATTTAGTCTTTTGGTTCTCTCTCCGATTATTATACATCTGGACTGAAATATTTTGATGTTGAACTGCGGATATTAGTAATGTCGTTTGGAAAAAACTATCAATATTTTTGGGTTGAGGGTAGTTGTGGTAAATATTTGGTCTGATGTTCAGAGAGGGAGAGGACTAGCTTTTCGGCGAGTGATTATTGTTTTTTTGATATCATGTTCTTTATTAATATTATCTAGCGTATAGTTTTTTTATTTTGTTTTTATTTTTATTGTTATTTGTTGAGTTATTATTATTTTATATTATTTATATATTATTTTATTAATTATATATTATTTTTTTTTATTCATAATTAGGAACGAATTATATATACATTATTATTTTTTTATTTATTTATTTTTTATATTATTATTATAATTAGTTTTATTATTATTATCTATATTATATGTCAGCTTTGATATCTGATAATATCTGCTGCTTCCATATCTGGTATTATATTTCAAATTTGCTAAAGGAATTTTTGACATATAAATATATTCAATCATTGAAGTTTAATGTATCAATGTGCAAAACATATGAGTAGTAAAATATTGGGAGCCACCATATTATCTTAATATTAACTTAAAATAAATTACTTCAAATTAATATTACAAACTATATTTTGGGATTCTTTAATTTTTTTATCTTAACAATGTTATGTTTATACTTTTGCCCTAACTTTTCTTGATACTGGGTAAATTAGACTCTTTCAGGCTTTTTTACTCTCCATAAGCCCTTAATGATTTTCTTTAAATACGCCTTTCTATTGTCATGTATTAAAATATATACAATTAACAATAGTATACATTCTTTAATTAGAGTCGAGGTTCCTTCTCCTTCTGAAAAAAAATATATTCTAAAGACTATTACCAATGAAATTACCTAATACATATTCAATCTATATCTATTTTTTTAATATACCATTATTATTTTATCTCACTATATATTATTATTGATTAAGTACCTTTGTATGTCCTCTATTAATCATATATTTATCTTATTATATATATATATTTATGTTATTTATTATTATTATAATTTATTATATTTTCTATATTCTTTTTATTTTTTTATATTTATATACTATTTATTATTATTATTTTTTTTTTAGTCTTGTCTTTCTTTTTCTTTCGTGATGATTTGGTACTTTTTGTGTGTGCGAATCATGTAGATGATTTGGAGAGGATTTTGGTTATAGGAGTATTTGGCATATGGGTAATTGTAAAATGTGTTAGGGGTTTTTCTTGTCGATTATAAGTTAAAATCGTAGATATAGTATAAAGTAGTTTGGTTGTGAGTTGTAGGACAGTCTTCAGTTGTTGTAGTTTTATTGATTTAGAATGTGTGAGTTCAGTCTGAGCTAAATTATGTCTCTTGAGTATTAAAATTTAGGTTATTGTGTTTTTTGGTATGAGAAGGTAATCTGTGATGAGCAGGTGTTAGTTAGGTGTTAATATGTTGTGATATTGGTCCTATGGAATGTCGTTTCTTCCTCTGGTTGTCATAATAATCTGTTGGTTGAATGTATAGTGTGTATCTATATTCTTATAAGTGCGTCTGGGTGTTCTTTACTATGAGTGTTATGTTTGTTACCTTGTGTTTAAATTTGTTATTGGTAGTTTTGAGATCTTATTGGTTTCTTGGTATATAAGAAGTATTATTTTATTGATTCTAATAGTTCAGTGTTGTTCTAGTATGGATCAATTCTTTAGGATATTGCTAGGTGTGAAAGATAATTCTTTAATATAATATGGAGATATTGTGTTCATTACACAAACATGGGTGTTGAAAGTAAGGGGTAATCATTTAGACGAATAATTGAAATTATGTTGAGATGGTTTTTTTTCATATGGTAATAGGATGAATGTATTAGTCGGTTGGTTATAGCGTAGTAGTTGTGGTGTAGTTTGTTGGTTTTTGGAGAGGCGTGATGTTCCGGTTCTGTATGACTCGATATGTAGGTAAGTGATCGTGATGTGGGGTGTTTGAAGCGAATGTCTGAAGTAGATGAAATGTGAGTTTTGGTTCAGAGTGTGTCTGATGATATTTAAATGGTGCATGATTAGTGAGAGAGAGGCGGGGTTTTGTATGAGTGGCTATGGTTGTGGCCCACTCTGCCAGGGGAGAACCTTTTCACATTGTATCGATTTACCATTAAGTGCTAGGGCCATCGCGGTCCATGGAAGCTCTCCAGGGTGGATTTTTCTGTCTGTGGACGGAGTTTTCACTAATTAATTGGTACAGAGAGGGGGCCGGTAAGGCTGGGGCTTTCTTTTCCGACTTTGTCATACTCTCGCTACTACTTTTCTTTTCCGGTGCTGTAGCGCACCTTACTCCCAGTCTTGGGAAGAAGAGGTAGGTAAAAGGTAAAGTAATTATTATATTATAATATATATTTTTATTATTAATTTTATATTATTTATTATATTTTATTATATTTTATTTTTATTATATATATTTTTTTATTATTATTCTATTATTTAGATATTTTATATTTTATATTATTATATAGTATTTATATTATTGTTTATAGTATTATATTATATTATATTATTATTTATTATATCTGTTTATATTATATTAGTTCTTCTGCAAAAGGCATTGGATTCGGTGCCAAGGAAATATAGTCTATTTGAGAGTCCATTGGTAGATGGAACTTTATAGAGGGTGAGGGGTCATTGATATAATGATGTCTAATAGATTATATATTTGGATTGTTAATAGTAAACTGCAGTTTTAATGTAGATTTACTTGAATGCTGAAACGAAGTATGTTTGATGGTGATAACTAGGAGTGAGCTAGTGTGGAGTGATTTATCTCCACTGTCTGTTTTAATATTATATTTTAGTATTTTTGATAAGGAAATGAAGGGAGAGACTGGTGAGAATTTGAAAGGGGACAAAATTGGCATATCTATCAAACGATTTGCATGTTAGAATGGCGAGAGAGAGGAGACGATTCGAGAGGTGGGGGAGTTGTTATCGGAGGAGTTGAGGTAAGCAGGGATGGATGAACGGTACAGAAGACAGAGAGTATTAACAATACCCCGAGGGGATGGAGAGGATGGTGGAGGAGGGAGGAGGTGAAGGCGTTTAAATATTCCTGCAATTATCTCGGGAGGAATGTTTTAACCAGAAGGGAAGGGAAGTTTGGATGGTGCCGATATCGCGAAGAAATTGGCAATAGTTTTGGATTAGTTATGAAGCGGGTATATCCGCCACGATGTAAAGCTAAACATTCGTGAATTAGAGGTTTAATAAAATTATTTTTAACGAGTATAATTCTGACTCGTACTGCGCTGTAGTCGGAGTCGGAACACATGACAACAACGAGAAGAAGGAAGTAGAATACAGCGGCGGCGATGAGGGTATTGACAAGCTATGATTGGAATTAGAGGGTAGCTAGCTTAAAGAAGACGAAGTAATTAGAGAAGATATAGGGGTGAAGAAGAGGATACTGAAGATGGTATGTGGAGATTGAAGATGGTGGGGGACATCTGGAGAAGGATGGAGCAGGACAGAAATGCCGAACAAGAAGATTAGGGAATATTGGCACCAAGAGGGCATGAAGATCCAAGGGGAAGGATCCATCAGATCGCTTCAACGGGATTCCTTTAAACCATTTGATGAAATTATGTGTGGAAAGAATTAAGAGTGCTAAAGAGAAGAGGTCTAGTGCATCAGATGATATCTCCAGCAATTCGCTTGTCATTTGATTGACAGGATGAGAATCCTTCCTGGGAGAAGGAAAAGAAAATCGCATAAGAATTATAAGATATATTTATTTATATATATAGGTATATATTATTTGTATATAATATATATACTATATATTATATACTATATATATATAGTATCTATTTATTATTATTTATAATATATATGTATGATTATTTACTATTATGGTATAGTATAGTATAGTATGTATAGTATAGTATATATATATATTATATAGTATATTATTTTGTTTTATTATGAATGGTGGTGATGGTTGCTGTTTATATGTTAACCACCTTCATTCCTGAGAGGACTTGATGATTGTGAGAGAGTGAGACATTGTCTGCGATGATTCGCGTCGTCCCGGGGTGGGGTCTGCTTTTGGACTCATTCAGTGGTGTCGCAGCGCCCTTGTCACCAGAGCGTCCACATGGGAACTCCCCAGTGACAAGCGGAGGCGCAGCGGGTCCGGAAGTATCGGTTGGTCTATCGCAGATTATGGAGCCTAGGTGTGTCACAGCCATTAAAGCACCTGAGAAGGTTGTTGAGGCAACTTGAGGGCTCTTGACCGTGCAGTTGGTCCTGCACCTGCAGTGAGAAGGCACAGTACAGGCGTACTAGTTGGATGACCGATATCAGAGCAGCTGCGCGCAGCAGAGGAAGAAACGAATGAGATGTATGTTAGGCCTTTTTCGCGTTTGCATTTCGTGTACTTTGTGGTATATTACAAATATCTCTATCTATTTTTCTGAGAGAGCTTATCTCTGGTGACATGCGAATAGATCATCTTTGAGGAGAAGAGGGATCTGGCTGGGTTGTTCGTTGTGCCACTCAGTGGGTACAATGCATGAAGGGTTTATGGTTGCGGGTTGATTAGATTTCCGAGTTCAGTTAGCTCTGGAAGAGCTAGTATATGTTGAGAGAGAGTGAGCATTGTCGTGATGAATTGGGCTGTTTTCGTTCTCACGGCGGGTCTTTTTGCTTTGGACTCATTCAGCTGGTGTGTCTTCAGCCCCCTTTCCATCGAGGTACGCCTACAGATGATATAAGTTTTATATTATATATATTATAATGTATTTTATAAGTGATGTGATTATATGTCAATATTATATTATAGTATTTATGTATATGTTTTTTATTTTTATTATAGTATTATTATATATATTTATTACATTATTATATATTTATATTTTTTTATTATTATTTATTTTATCTAGTAATATATTATTTATTTTATTATATATATATCTACGTGCATGCTCTTTGTGTTCTCAACTGACTGTGGGCAAGTGTGCGTAGCATGCACTGGAAATCAACAAGTAGTATTATTGATGTAGACGCAAGTCGAAGAGAAGCTCATACCTACATTCCCTTTTTATAATTTTTTAGTGAGAACTTGTCGCACGTCTAGAAAAATCCACTTCTAAGAGGATTCATGGGATCCAGCGATTGAGCCCTCACTATGCGTTATCTTATAGTCAATTGTATGGTCATTCCCTTAAGCCCAGGGTGGGCCACAAGCATACCCCTTCACATATACCTCCTGCCATTCATCATTTTCCTATTTATGTCTACATCCGTTTCTTTTCGCTTTTCTCAGCCAAACTTCTCATTTTCTCTTCTCTCCAGGCCTTGCTTTACTGACTCAATACCACTTTTTTTTTTCAGTCTACCTATAGCTGTCTGTATTCCAGCCATCTTTTTTCTCATTTCGCTTATATTTGGTTCCTATCTCCGCTTAACCAACCGACTATCCATACATCCTTTCCTACACGACCAAATCTTGGAAATATAACTTTTAGTTATTTTCGTTGTAAAAGCACTATATCCCTTCATCCAAATGATGACTAATTACGTTCATTTCTTCATTGCCTCATTTGATCGAAGATCTTTTTTTGTTTTGTTTTATTTTCTTCTTCACACTCTTTACACGTCCCTAAGATTTGTCCATTGTAACTATCTATTGTATTTTTAGATTCTCATAGGCCGGTTCTTATTCTATACCATATCTCACTTATCTATGCGATGAGTAACAGGTGTATATTTATACATACCTTCTATTGTAAGCTCTATTACACACTTGAAACTTTCCTTTATATTTTCCAAGATCGATTTAACTTGCACCAGCCACCTTCCTTTCATTCACACACATTCCTATCACTCTGCATCATCCGTTCTAGCTTTCCTTATAATGTCCATATTTCTAAATATCTTTATATCTCTAGATATTTGTTCCTAGCTTTGGCTGCACTTTCATTTCTCCAACATTATACTTACACCTGAGGCTCTTCTGTCACTTGCACTAATGGCGAGATACATGTACCCTTATCTTACGTTATTCCACACCGCGAGAGCGCACCTGCCATATTTCTGACCTTAGATCCTCCAAACTAAATTTCAGATTGCACATATAATCAAAGCATGGGGGGGGGCGCATATAAGTAGGGGGCAGGGGTCTCTTTTGCTCTCTTTCATTCGCTCTCGAGCAGTCTAACCATCGACATGCCATACCTTATCGTTCGTTGGGTTTGCGGTTGGGTTTTTTGTTATTGTGGGGTTTTGTTTTTTTCCTCCTTTTTCTTCATAATTCCCATCCATATACATTTTCATTAAATACATGGAGGCTCATCCTTCAGTACCTTCGACGCACGTTTTGATCCAAAATCCATCATATTTTATCTCATATCATACTACTCAATTAATACTAATTTCCCTATAATTTTACCGTACATTAGTAGTCCTCCTGGGCTTATCTTTCTGACTCGGCTTATATAAGGGTTATTTGCTGCGCCATCCAAGGTGCATTTCTCATAACACCTTTGTTATCATCAACTCTCAAATCCAATCAAATCTACCATCTCGCTCCGCTTCTTATCATTTTCATCCTGTATTTCAATTATACCTGGAGTATTTGCTTTCTCAATCTTCACACTCTACTATTATCCCGTCCTGCTTACTAATTGACCTTCATCCTAAAATACACTATTTACTTCTTGTTAGGTTGCGTGGTGGCTGATGTTTATAGTCTATATTCACGCCCCTTTATAAATAATATAATAAATCTCAAATAGGTGCAGTGGCTGCATACTATAAAGTATATTTATATAAGTCAATTATTTTATTGAATAAAAATTATAGGAGGCTTCACCTAACGCTACTGGCAAATATAAAAGTAAAATCATAAGGTAATAGTAGTGTAGAGGGGTGTACCCCGATTTTTGACTATAAAAAAAATACAATAAATTTATAATATAGGGCCTCTATATTTTAATAAAATATTATGATATTGGAACAACTGTGTAAATTTGGTCTGCCTTGTAAAGAGTAGTTGTAGTGTAGTAGTACAAAGACTATATGGATTATAAAAAATAAATTTATAAATTAAGGATATGAGATAGAGAGTTGAGAGAGAGTAGAGAGAGATTGAAGCTCATATAATGATTTATTAAGTCGTTTAGGAAAAAGAGGTTTTAGTGCAGGGTGCCGTGCGTCAGTTATTATGTTTTAGAGTGCTAATTTTCCCATAATTTAATAAAAAAAATTATATTTAGTAAGTTTTGCTAGAGCATATGATGTCAGCCCCCGATTTTATGAGAGATTTCGCTTTTATTGTAAAAAAAGATAGCAGCCTCTGCTAAATTGTTATATACGGAGCGGATGTACTTTTCCTTTTTGATCCATTAAGGTTAAGGCCCTCTAGTTCAGTTTATGATAAGTTTTTTATGGTACACACAGATAAATTCTCTCTGTAGAACTTAACAAATTATCTAACTGAACTAGAGTGTCTCCTAATACGAGTCTATCGAGCCACGAACTTTTTTTTTTTTATAAAAAGCCTATAGGTTATATATTAGCTGCAAATAATACTATGACATAGATAATAGAGACAAATTTCTAATTTCTGTTTTTATTATCGGGATCATTGTTGTTGCTGTATAGTTCTACTTCTTTGATTTTTTGATTTTTTTTTCAAATCCTATGTGTTTTTTAACAAGTTTGAAAGGCGTAACCTTTTGTCCTTTAAAGAGAGCGATGCTTTTCATTTTCATTTTCCATTGTGTGTAAATTGTGGGGTAGTTTTCCTTGATGGGTAAGTATGTAAATCATTCGGAGATTTTAGAAAAGATAATCGACTTTATAATATTGCCTTCTAGGATGGTGTTTTTGGGGGTTGATGAGTTGTTTTTTGATTTGTTTTTGAGGTTTTTTCAGACTCGTGACGTCACGCGAAAAATATAGATTATATATTTAATATATTATTTATTTTATATATATTTTATATATTATTATATGTATATTAGTGGTATATATATATATATTATATATATATATAATATATATTATTATTATGTTTGTAATATATATATTGTTATTATATTGTTTATATTATTTATATGGTTTATATTATATATATTAGTTAGTATTTATAAAAGAACCTTAAGGGATGATTATTTTATTTTTAGGTTAAATTAGAGATATGAAATATATAGGGAGTTATTTTTATTTCTGTAATATATTATTATTTTTATAGGTTGATGTTAAGGACTTGAGTAATATATTGTCTATGATTGTTCCCATTTACTGCTCTATTAAAAATTTAGTTATAATTTTTAATAATATAGTAATGGTAATAATAGTAGAATTATATTATTTTTCAAGCCCATGCACGCGTACTAAACAATATCATCAATAACAATTATATTAACACTAATTTATAGTAATATATAATTAATAATAAGCCGCTTATTGGCCCTTTTTCTAGATATGTCCATTCTATATCCATTATATTTATAAAAAGATATATAATTCAGAAGCCGCAAATGGTGCGTTATTCTCGTACTTGTCCATGTCAACCATAATAATTAATAATTCAGATAATAATAATTAAGAAGCTGCATGAACCTCCTTGCTATCTTTGATATTTCCAGTTTAATACCTTATATATTATTCTATTAGAAATATATTTAGAAGCATGATATGCTGGGTCGTGCGCTCACCAGGTTGCGCCTATGTCTGCCTATCGCCTATGGCGCACTATCAATTGTAGGTCGCAAAGGCGCATAGGCGGCAATCAGAGTGGTGTAAAGAAGGCGGACTAGATTGCTTATCGTCTACACAGCCAAGTGTCTGTGCGCCTATATGATCGCGCCTCAGTGGAACATTTTGTGTAATGGAATAGCGGAACTACCTATAAAGTGAGAGCACTCCTTGAATAAGTGTAGAAATATTCGTTTTTGTTAATGAAGAAGGTTCTGCTTTAATCATGCTACGCCCTTTCTCGGTGATATCTGAAAGTATTTATTAGGGTATTTATTCCATTGTATTACAAATATATACTACTTTACATTGAGTTAGGGGGGGGGGGGGGGGTAGTATAGGGTAGAGGTATAGTAGTAGGGGCGTAGGGTGAGGGACGTATAGGGGGGATGGATATAGTATAAGAGCATATATAGCTTATATATATATAAGTGAGCTAGGACTATAGTATGTATATATATATATATATATATAATATATAGTTATGTATATATATAGAGTAGACCTGGTGTTTCAGTATTCTTAATACAAATAAATTGCAACCATGGGCTCTGAAGAATTTGCAACTTACTGCACCGCTCGAGTGAACTCCTGGGGGAAAACATGGATCACAAAGACTGGAGGAGGAAAAAGACGTGTAGATATTAGGTTTACGGTGTTTTAATTAAAAATTAATAAGAAATGTTTTCTTCCTTACAAAAGCATGCTTTTATTATCCTACGAAGTTGTACTTTCCAAATAATTTAGGCGAACATCTACCATGTTCCGGCTTCTAAAAGTCGTAGGTCGCAAGGCGCAGTTAGGCGCATAGGCGCTAGGCCCGTTTTGTATTGTTTTCAAAAATATATCGGATAGCGCTAAGGACTAGGTCTGCGGCATATTGGCGCATTAGGACGCGGCGCACTCTGCAAAAAATCTCATAGTCGCGCCCAGCTCTGTTAGAAGACGCATTTGGCCTATCTAGACTGTCCCAGTTAAACACCAATAAAAATTAATATTAAGAAGCCTGCTTTGGCCTCTTTTGGTTCGCTCCCATGACACAACTCCCATAATAATATATATAATGCTTAAGAAGACGTATGGGCCTATCGAGTACTGTGTCCCAGTCAAGAGAGGGAGAGAGTTAAAGAATTAATAAATTAGTTAAGAAGCCTCATTTGACCCTCTAGAATGTCCCATCAACTCGAAATATAAATATAGAATTTTAACTTATGAAGCAGCAGTGGTCCTTTTTAAGACTTTCCCTAGTTCCTAAGCCGCAAAAACAATTAACAATTTAGAAGCCGGCTTGCTACTTTCTAGAGAGGTCCCGATGTCACTCTAATAAAGTATATAAAATTAAATGTAATATTATGAGTTAAGAAGGGGCAGCATGGTGTTAGTATGTCCGAGTTACAGATCCAATAGAGTAATAATTAAATATATATATTAAGTAAGCCACATTACATTAATCCTCTAGAATGTCCCCGTGCAACTCAAATAATAAGAGAGAATCTTAAGAAGCCGTATGGTCGCTTTTTAGACTTGCCAGTCTACCAACGGAGATAATAATCGAAAGCGCGAGTCTCCTCTAGAATTGTCTTCTGTTGGGTGTCCCCCTCCGGCGGCCGAGAGCTCCATTAAAAATTTAGAATTAACGAATAACTTTTATAATAATTAATCATGTGTTAATGAATAGTATTATAATAATTAAACGCCACATGGCCTTAACTAACTGTCCCAGTCCAACCACAATATTTAACTAATAACTGAATACTATAATTTCAGATTAAGCCGCGTGGCCATATCTTATACTGTCCCAGTCAATCCAAATAATTAAGATAAATTATTCTATTATTAATTATTATGGATTGACTGGGACAGTCAAGATAGGCTCATGCGGCTTCCTGAATTATTATTCTTTATTTATAATTATTTATGAATTGACTGGGACATTATAGGCCAATGCGACTTTTTTAATTATGATTCTTAATTATTAATTATTGTTGTGATCTGGGACGAGGTAGGTATGTCTCAGTGGCTGTTAATTAGGAAACTTGCTGATTCATTAATTTACATAATTATTATTAAATTATTATTCTTAATTCTTTAATTTGATGGGTTGACTGGGGAGCATTCTAGAGGGGCAATGTTGCTGGCTTGGCGAAGTTATTAATTTGGTATGAGGGGACAGTCTAAGAAAGTACCATGCGGCTTCTTAAGTATTATTTCTTAATTTATTTAATTAGAAGTTGACTGGGACATTCTAGAGAAGTCAATGCTTGCGTGGAGGAGATTTTAATTAGTATTTATTTATTTGTTAGACTGTGACGGAGGTCTGAGTAGGGATCGGCCATATCGGCTTTCTTTAGGTATTATTCTTATTTACTATTTATTGAAGGTGTTTACGGGATATTTTACTAGAGGGGTCCGCTAATGCTCTGTCTGTATAGTATTTTTAATTGGTTGATTGGACAGTCTAATAAGGACCTTGTCCTGGCGGCGGGTTGTAGTTGAGTTCTTATTTGAGTTAAGGTTGACTGGGACATTCTAGAGGGTCAAGTGCAGGCTTCCTAATTATATTGCATTAACCCATAGTAACTATGATTAACCTCTCTAGAATGTCCAGTCAAGCATAAATAAATAGAAGAGATACAAGAAGCGGTTGTGTTTTAGACGTGTCCGAGTCAACCAATAAACAGTTAATAATAAGAAGCCACATTGGCCCCTCGAGAATGTCCCAGTGTCAACCATAATAGAAGTAATAAATAGGAATAATGATCTTAAGAAGCTAGCATTAAGCTATCTAAGACTGTTCCAGTCAACCAAGGGCGGGGGTAATACTATATATAGGGATTAATAATTAAAAAATAATAATTAATAACCCTTCACGCTCTCGAATGTCCCAGTCAACTCATTAATAAATGAGAATAATTTTAAGAACAGCTTGGTCTTTTTAGACTGTCTCAGTCAACCAAAAAATTAATAATTAAGAAGCCCGCATGGCCCCTCTAGAATGTCCCAAGCATTTAGCAACTAAATATCAAATAATAAATAAGAATAATACGTAAGAGGCCGCATGGTCATCTAGACTGTGCCCCAGTCAACCAATAATAATTAATAATTAAAAATAATATTTAAGAAAGCCGCATTGACCCCTCTAGAAGTCCCAGTCACTATAATAAATAAGAATAAAAGGCCTACTTGAGAAGCCGCATGGTCGTGTTTAGACTGTCCCAGTCAAGCCAATAAAAGGTTAATAATTTAAGAAGCTGCATGGGCCTCTAGAATTACCAGTCATCCATAGATAGATAATAAATGAAATAATAGGATATTTACGAGACCGCTGGGCCGTATGCTAGACAACTTCACGCTAGGTCTTATCACGTCAAAGTCAAAAATCTTACCTCCTCGTTGCTTTAGCGGTTTGCGCTCTTTAGATAATCTGTCTTTTTATAAAGGGTGCTTAAATGAAGGACAATATTCAAATACTGGCCTACACATATATATATACGACAGTATACCAAAAACAATATATATAATTAGTCTGCAATCTGGCATTAATTTTTTCAATTTTAACCCTAGCCTTAGCCTGGTCCAAATCCTTACATGGAACAAGGAGCAACATCAGCACTAAAGAATGTTACAGACTAACGGGTTACAGTGCAAATAGTTTGTTGAAAATTGAAAAAAATTATTAACAACTCATAATATATATAGTTTATTCTTAATTTTTTATTTCTGTTGAAGTTATCTCTCTTAACTTCCCCCTACAAACAAAAAAACAAAGCAAAAAAAAATATAAAAAAAGAAATCAAAAAAAGAAACAATCAATAAATTCAAAAAATCATGAATAGTTATTAAAAATCAAAGCAATACTTTTCGGTTGATCTTTCTCATTTGATTTTTTTTACAGGGATGGCACGAAAAAATCAATTGATTTTTCACTATTTTTTCACTTGATTTTTTGCTCAAAAAAATCAGGATTTTTTGCTTTTTTTGATTTTTTGCTTTTTTTAAATATATTTTTTAAGCTATATTTGGGTATTTGTGATTTAACTTCAATGGAAATAAAAAATTAGAATAATAATATCATGGCAAGGCTACTCGTTCAATTTCTACAACACTTTTAAAAAATGTCAACAAGAGATCATGTTAAAAACATGTTTCTTTTATTTCTGTGTATATAATATTATATATTATTACAAATAAACAGTATAATTATTTTGCATATCTTAAAATAAATTATCTAAATCTTTCAAATTCATCATTTTTAAATTAAAAATATTCAATATAGACAATTAAAAAAAAAAGTTGTTTACAAGAAATGATATTTCGTGTAATATTTATCAAATTAAAAAATCAAAAAAATCAAAAAATCAAAAAAATCAAAAAATTGATTTTTTTCTCAAAAAATCCAAAAATCGCCCAATGACCTGTTTTTTAGTGCCATCCCTGCTTCTGGGAGAGTTGGCATTTCGTTTGAATTATGCAGAATGTGTTTGAATGCAGTGCAATCGATATTAAAAAATAAATAAAAAAAAGAAAGAGTAATTTATGCACACATTTACACCATAAATATAAATATTATTTCACTAGATTCTTATAGCGGTATATATATAAGTAATAATAATTATCTAGTATAGAAATATAATATATATATATATATATTATATACGTAGTATAATAGTATATATATATATATATATAGTTATATATATATATAGTTTAATATATATATAGTATATGATATATAATATATTATATATTAGTTAATCACTCACTTTTATTTTCAGTTTCAGGTATTTTTTCTTTAATTTTCTGTTTTAAGTTAATTTAAGTTAGGTAAGGTTAGGCTAACTGACGTAACTAACCCTAACTAACCTACACTTAACCTACCCAACCTAAAACAAAAATTAAAGAAAAATACCGAACTGAAATTAAATGAGTGATTAACTATATATATTATATTTGGAATATATATATATATAGTAGGTATATATATATAAATATATATATATATAATATATATGATAATATAGTATAATATATATATATTATATATATATGAGGTATACTTTTTCGAAATAGTATATAGTATTATATTATATATATTATATATATACTTATAATAATATATATATATATATATCTGATATATAGTTATATATATATATATATATATATATATATATAATACATATATATATAATAAATAAAATAAAAAATTTAACATAAAAAGTTAAGAATAAAAAATAAATATATATAAATATATATATCAAGGCCCGTAAGCCAGGAATTATTTTTCGGGGGGGGGGGTTGCGACTTCGCAAGTGTTACATTTCAAATGAGGTTAAATTATATATATGATATGATTATAATATATTATATATATATATATATATATATATATATATATAGAATATATTTATATATATATTATATAGATATATTATAATATAATATTATATATATATATAGTATACATAAGTATAATATATATATATATATATCAGTAATTTATAAAAATATTATAGGTATACGTAGTATATTATATTTAGATATATATTATATATATATATCATATTATATATTATATATAAGTATATATAAAATAAAATAATTAATAATAAATTATATATATATTTATATATATATATATATATATATATATATATAATATATAATATAGATATATATGTATAATAATATATATATATATTATATATAGTATATATATGATATATTATTATACTCATATATATATATTAATATATATATATATATAATTCTCACAAAGAAGTTCCATCGTTTTATATAAGGTCAATTTCAGTTTCTTGCTTTTTTGACTGAGGTGAATCAAAATATTTTCATTGCTGACTTCTTGCTGAGATCCTGATGAATTTGAAAGTAAAAAGCAAGAACCTGTAATGCATCCTCTCCAATACTATTTACGTAATATACGTTTTCAGACGCCTTAATGTCGAAAAGGTTCTTTTACTGTTCCCGGTGGATAAGGCAATACTGCTAAGATATCAGGAGAGTAGCAATGTAGGAACCTCCCCTTGTCACGTCTTACCAAGCACCGACCAGTTTTTTGGGTTTTTTAATTTTCTACAGCCATTTCACGCTGCCAGACTACACCACTCTCCTGTTGTGTATCCTCGTCAGGGTCTGGAAGATGTCTTTAATAAGAGATGCTTTTTTGCAATAGCTATAAGGTAAATTGCACCTTCTGGTAAAATATACTGATAGTGAATGATAGTGGGTTTCATGCGAAAGAAATCGATCAGTCAACGAAAAAATAGATCATCATTAAACGGAATAAAAATAAGATGCGGTAATATTGATTCGGGATCTGATGTAGTCACATTGCAACGATGTTTCTGAAACTTTGTAGTTCTTGGAATTGTTATTTCAATAACTAAGCTGTCGCATACATTTTTGCTTGTGTGAACATGGTTTTAGAACTCTGTGTCTGCATTTGTCTATCTTTTTCGAGAAGGTTGAATAATGTCTTTCACCAAGTTTATTGCACTGACAATATCCAAATGGACACTCTGAAACTGTTTTGATAAGGTGTAGGTTATTCCAAGAATTTTACTTAAAACGTATGTTATTATAAAATTCAAATTACGATTGAATTTCACAACGAAGTAGCTTTCTGTGATAATTCCGCAGGCCATTCTTTTATTTTTTTCCAATTGACGCAAGTATTGGCTCCAGAGTCTCTTTTAGGAGGAACACCGCTTCATGCCGGTTCAACAACCATCGGTTTGGCATCTTTTTTGATCATACTGTTATTTGGGGGTTAGAAAAACTCAGTTATTTTATCTGCAGAATTTTGTGCCTTCGGACTTCGATCGAAAAAAAGTGATATTTCAGGGATGAATCCTAAGACATTTCGAATTGCCTGAATTTAGAAAAGAGTCTGATAGACATAGATGCGGAATACAGATGTGCTAAGACACAATGTTGTGTATAGAGCTTTAAGGAATACTCATTCGAAAACTAGATTGCACTCCTGGAATTCGCCTTCTCATGGAAGAGGCTCGCAACATATCCTGTGGCCTCTTTAAATTTTCGAGTTTAAAGCCCAAGATAGCCGAGTCTCTCCAAAATAACATTTGCCAATGCTTTCCTTGAGATATCATGAACCGGAACAAAAATAAAAAGTCCTCTCTTAAAGAAAAGGAGTATCACCTCTCACCACCATATCGCGTACCTACACAAAGAAAACTGTTCATTTGGGAAAATCGTGGTTTCATCACTAATGGCGAAAAAAATGCTGGTTTTATTAACTTCTTCCACGTTATTTTCGGCTTGCATAAAACTGACTAAATGAGGTGTAATGATATTCATTCCTATATCATCGGACTCGTATACTTTGAATTTTTGGACGATAGAAGTGGTTCTTCAAAAGCGTGGTCACGCTCATATTGCTCTCGAAACCTAAGAAGGCTTCTAAACTTTCCGTCATTTTCAGCTGGAGTTGAAATATTACGTCCAGTCACTTGAGCCCTTAATGCAAGACTTGCTGACCACATAACGTTAAAGCAATTAAGGGTAAAGTTTTTCTCTTTATTTCTTCACATTTTCCTTATTTTGGTATTTCTCTTTTTTTTGTTTGCTTTCGATTTTTTTCTGGATAAGAGCTTCAATATTATATACTTACTATATATATATATATATATATATAGTATATATATATATATATATATATTATGTATATATATAGTATATTACCTGATATATTTAGTTATTATTATGTAGCTAGGGTAGTATAGTACTATATATACAGAATATATGTTTGTATTTTGTTTTTTCTTGAAAAAATTTCACTGTCGAAAATTTCGGAATTTCGGGGGGGGGCTGCAGCCCCCTGGCTACGCCCTGATATATTAAATATATATATTATACATATATATATAATATATATATCTATATATATATATATATATATATTATATATATATATATATATATATATATATTATATATATATATATATATAGTATGATATTTATATATATATATAGATTTTATTGAAATTTAGTGCTTGCAGAAATTAATTCCGAAAGGTGTAATAGAACAGTTTGTGATGTTCCTTTCAATTGAGACGTCTATGTCAATCTTAAAACTAGCTTAATAGAATCAGTTATAGAATAAAAGGTTTAAAATCAATTAATACTACTCACTAAGGTTTATTATATATCTTGATTAATATAGTGTTCCTAAGTAATTAATCTTGATATGTGCTTTTTATTTGAAGCTTTATTATTAAGGTATTAGGTGTTAAAGTTAAAGCTTAAGGCTATCCTAGGGGTCGTATTACCTGTAGTAAGAGTGACCTAGTTCAAACTTTTAAAAAAAAAAACCCGCTATTAGGATAATTGGCGATAAAGTTAGAGAAGATTAGAATTAAATAGAATAGATAGGATACCTTACAACCAGCCCTGCTAAAGTCGGAATACAAAGAGTTGGGGCCAGCTTGGCATCTAGAATCTCTAGGCGCCAATTCAATGCTTTGCAAGCGTATACTCTATCTTTATAAGGTCAGCTTTATCAATGCCTATCACTACAAATATAAAACATAAATATACTTAGTTATTTTCTGGCAAATGGAGACTTTATAAAACAATAGTTATAGCGCATAGCTACATTTTAACTCTTAACGCGCTCAAAGGCTTTCAGTACTCTACCCTAAGCGAGTCTCACTTCAATATTTTAAAACCCACGCCCTTGGGTATTGCCAAACTAAAAATATATCGCTAAAGCAAAAAGTCTCCAAGAAACAAATAGAGACAAGAAATATTCTTAAATTTTTTGTAAACGTTTAAAATCCCCTCTCAAAATATTGAATAGATTAACAATAATAGGAAAGGTTTATATACAGAATAAAATATTTCTAACAACCTCCCGACAAAAGGAATTTGCTGAAAGAACACAAGAACATAAGAAATGTTCTTATGCTCCTTCAGCAAATTAAAATATTAAAGCAAAATAAAAGCAAGAAGCAATTTTTAAATATCCCTTATTAGGAGAAGAATGCAATTGAGAGATTAAACATCTGAAGTTTTGGTCCAGCATGAAAGCAGAAATTCGGGCAAAAGCAACGTATAAACTTCTATGCAAGAGACGCAAATGTAACATATTTAGAGTCGTTTACTAAACAAAGACGTTCCAAGCCATATGTTGTATAGCAATATAGGCAAATATTCAAGAATATGGTAATCACTAAGGAAATTCAAAATAATTATCAAGTATATAATTAAGAACTCTAGGACTAGTGTGTAGAATCAAAACAATAAATTTATAATTTAAAATTTAAAGTAAGATTGTTAGCCTTGGAACATGTGTTTGTGATATAATAGGCACTGTTGTATAACCAGAGACAAAAAAGGGAATAGGAGTATAAGGTAACACTGTTTGAATAGCAAGAGATTAAACAGAATTAAAATGGGAACAAAAGAAAAAAAAGAAAACCCTTTTTTTTTAATTATATAAAAACATACACATGGGTCAAAAATATATATTTTTTTAAACCTGTATTTAATAAAACTATAATATTACATATGTATAAGTAAAGCCAAAGGCTAATTAAGTTTAAAGGTTGTGTAAATGTTTAAAACCAACAGGTCAAGGTGTTTAAAAACACATGTAAGTAAATACATAGACATGTTGTACCCATTTCAAAATACACAGTAGTTCTAGTTAATATCATAAATACAATATTTTTTTTTCACTTCCTCTCGATTATAAAATAAATACATTAAGTGATGTAAATGTCAAATAACTGTTAAGCGGCCCCATATGCAGCTGTATAAAGGGACAATACAGCAAATGGTCAATGTAAACCGTTTAAGAAGCCAAAGGCCAATTAGTTGATAAGATCCAAACAATATTAGTATATTTAGTCATGTAAATGTTAAATAACCAATTCCAAGTAGGACCCTACTACAAAAAGTTATGTCAAGTTAAATTTCTAAGACCCAAGGCAAATAAAGGACCCAACATTGTATGTAAGGTCATGTAATGTTTAAAAGGGGCAAAGGCCAGAGTTATGAAGGACCAAACATAGAGGTATAGTATATAAGGGTCATATAAATGTTTAAAAACCAACGGCCATTATTGAGCGGACCAAAGCTATATAATATGATATATATAATTTAAAAGCCAAAGGCCAATTATTGAAGGACCAAACATAGAGTATATAAGGTCATATAAAGGTTTAAAAGCCGAATAGCCAAGTTATGATGAAGGACCAACTATAATTAGGGTCATTAGATTCATATAAATGTTAAAAGCCACAGGCCAAGTTATTGAAGGCCAAACATATTAGGTAGTATATGAGAGGTCACGATAAATGTTTTAAGAGCCACAGCCAATTATTGATAGGACCAACCAACATAACTATGGGTTATTCTATGAGGTCATATAAATGTTTAAAACAGCCAAAGGCAATTATTGAAAGGCGG
>JABUQX010019779.1:0-15529 GCA_015478945.1 Trachelipus rathkii
CAAATGCTTCGTTCCAGTGGAACGGGTGTTAACCGTTTTCATTATCGTGAAACGCTTTCGCGTTTCGTGCGCGCTTCAATATATATATACCGGTATATATATAACAAAAAGACCCCTCAATAGTATACAGACAATGCCTCTACACTTTTTTAAACATTTATGCATCACCTGCCTGAGCACCCCAATATCACAATTCAGTACTCAGAAATTAGAAACCTTACAAAATAAAGCTATCAGGATAAGGATAACGACGGACTGCCTTCCTTCCACACCCATACACCACCTACTGACTGAACCAAAACCTCTTCCAATTAAAGCCCATCTTGACATAATTAGCTATAAATTTTAAGGTAAATTACTCTCAACAGGTCACCACCCTACATCAATTATTTGTTGCAGTAGAGAGGTTGTACTGTCGGATTCACCATAATACCCGAGTCTATACTGTTTATTTTCTAAAATCCTAAAATTAATAATATACTCTATATAATTATTATTATACTGTATAGAATTATTATTATACTGTATAAAATTTTGTATTCTAGTGTATATAATTATTATTATACTGTATATAATTATTATTATACTGTATATAATTATTATTATACTGTATATAATTATTATTATACTGTAGATAATTAGTATAATTTTGAATAGTATAATTATTATACTGTATATAACGCATGGCAACGTCGCGGGTTCGAATCCTAGTTCGGATCCTAGGTAGAAATTACCTAGAGAAGTTCCCCTCCTTGAATAGGGCTATGCCCGTGAAGTGTGAACTTTAATTTAAAAAATAAAAAATAAAAAATAAATAAATAAATAAAATGGTGTGACTGAGAATGATTTCTAAGTATTTTGACTATGCTAAGGTTTGAGAACTTACTGGTCTTGACAGGAACTTTATTTAGGAATAAATTTATACTATAATGAATGCTGAACATGTAAAAAATATTAGGAATTCACTAAAGCTTTGTTCGTTATGTCGTATAATTCAGCAAATTGCCAAAGTGCCTTGATCCCAGCCAAAGACACATGTTATTATATTTTTCTCTCACAGAATGTCGGTTCATTAAAGATCATTATTGAATATAAATTAATCACAACTAACTTAAAATATTGTATGTTCAAAGTGATCTATTGTAACTCTTAAAAGAAACTTATTTCATCATATTCACATAATTAATCATTATTATTCAGGTTAGTGTATAGGTACGTCTCCGCCAAACATCATAAAAAAAATAAAAATCACTAAAAGACTCTCCGTGGGTGCTTCACTGTAAAACTGATCGAAGTTACTAGAGTGTCTTATGTCGTAACTCTTTCTACTGTTCATAAAAGCCTTCTGACCTCTTTATCTATGACTTACATAGTACACATAATGACGAGGACATTCTCACTAAGGACTGAAAAAATCCAGACCAACGTTCAGTCCCGTTATATCATATTTGCAAACCTTAATTTTACATGATGAGAAACACCACTTCCCAAGTTCTTCGATGTATGTATAGATAAATATAGAAGCCAAACTGGCAGCATTTATAAAAAGTACTATTAGAATTTTGAAATGCTTTAATTTTCGTACTTTATTTCTAAATTTCTGACGCCTTTGCAATACAATTTTATTACACGAGTTGACGACAACTTCACTTAAAGGAATTGTAAACTAGCATCTGATCTTTCTCGAATGGTCCTTTGAGGCAATGAGAAAAGGGTGCGTTATTATGCGAGAGCTCGCATAAAAGCATCAGGTCCTACACACCAATCTTTATCCTATGTAATTGAATATTATGAAATAAATATCCCGAGTAAACGTCATACACACTACTCAGCACGCACGTTTGGAAAAATCATGGATTCTTCTGAATAGCACTAATTTAACTGCTTAATTCAAAAGCATTTTACCGTCATTGTTTATATAGCTTACTTTTGGTGTAAATTGTTTAATTTATAAATCAAAACACATTGAGAACTCTAGCTACTTATCGTGAATATGGTACTAAATTAATATCTTCATTCATTTTTCTTAAACTTTCTTTAGATTAGAGGTTTGCGCCTGGCATATTTTTTCTTTGACTTTTGAGGAGCCCATATAGAGAGAGACACCAATTATGCTTCGACACTAAAGAGCGCAACGCCCGCCACTGTATATTTCAGTTGTTATTATATTAATTATTATTATAAAGGGATAGTAGTTATCAGTTCGTACTATAGCTATCTACTGTTTTATTATAGATATTAATATATGCCTTGTCAATAGTAATTACTGGATGAGATTCTAACTTGGCACTATGACTGTACTCTTTATCTAACCTGGATTAATACAATCAAATAATTGTATTAGCGTAACGTCTCTTATTTCAATGGTCAGCTATATTAATATACGGACACTATGCTCTTTACTAGACTCTTTACTATATACACATAAGCCTTCTCTATACTTATTAGAAGAAGGGTTCTTTGAGCGACACACATACCCCACGGTAAGGATTCAGACAAGAGATACTCAAAATATGATTTGTCGCCATCTCTAAATATCCTTCACGGAGTCATTGTTCTCAGACTCTCAGATTTGAAATAAAATTATATTCTCATATTGCTGCTAAATCTATTCATGATACCGTTTTTTCAATGAGCGTCATGAGGTAAGT
The DNA here is from genome assembly GCA_015478945.1 of Trachelipus rathkii. NCBI lineage: Eukaryota > Metazoa > Arthropoda > Malacostraca > Isopoda > Trachelipodidae > Trachelipus > Trachelipus rathkii. Next base: position 2,652 of record JABUQX010019779.1, read on the forward strand.
AATCTAACAGTCATAGTGAGAATAAGATAAACACTAAATGTATTATTACGTATTTCACACATATTTCTTCTCATAAACTCAAGAAACAATGTATAGTGACCTTTTCAATACGTCAAACACGTGATTAAGAGACAGTAATATATACTTATATAATTTAGGTAAAATATACATAATAATGCTAAATATAGCAAAAGACATTTGTGAGAATAGTATTTACTGAGTTTTTTATGAGAGTCTGAGATGGAGAACTATTTTTTTTAGCTACTTGGCAACACAAAAGGTATTAGTATAGAGCTCAAGCTACTACACTAGAAAGCTTTGAATATAATTCTTATCTCAGTTGATATGCGCACATATCCTAGCCGATCTTAGTGGTTTACATTTTCACTGCTAACTATCAAATACTGATAAATTAATAGATAGTAATACGGTAGCTCGTATTAATTAAGTCAACTCTCACACCAGATTATCAATGATGAGTGCTAGTATTTTCGCTAATTATTTACGTAAGGTAAACTTCATCATTATGTGTATAATTTAAATAATAACCTTATTTACTACTAGAGGTCGAATTTTACACTAATATGTATTATTAATAGTGAGTGATATCTTTTTAGCATGTCTATGAATTGGGTACTCTACTATTTAAACTACCTATTCTGATTTATTATAGCCCATACGTATAGTTACTCTGTAGCTCACCTCTACAATGGCAAAAGTACTTTGGTATTATGGAACTATTATCATGATCTTTCCGGCACCCGAGGCAATACATGTGAGAGTTCGCGATACTAGGTATCGTCTCGCGTGTTTTGATCTCAGGGGTCGATTTTTGGAAAGGTTCCCGTATATGAGCGGATATACAGTGCTTATTGTTGCACAGTAGATAGTTCCATCCGTCGAAGATCACAAGTCTATTTGAGTATAAGTCTAGAGATAAAGATGTTGCCTGTAGTATCAGCTATAACACTCGAACTCACTCGTGACCGTAGATCGATCCTACTAAAAACAGCTCTTTTGAGCGTCAGCGTGTATATAATTATTGTATGAATATCTCTTCCATGAGTGATATTTTTAAAATACAACACATGAATTTAGGTAGGTGAATTTGGGGTACCAACATCAACTCTATTCATCCGATAATAGTAGCGTATAGCTAGGGTCGACTGGAAATCGCACAAATCTTATGAGCCCATTATCATCACTTCTATGCTCTTAAGTAGAGTAGCTGCGGCTAAAATAAATGGACATTTTGAGTATTTGTCCAGATAGGCTAAATGAAAACACACTGGAATAGGATATCACAGACTTGTCATCTTGCGCTTATAGTATTCAAAACAAGAAAGCTTATATACAATCCGTCTATATGGGGTTAATGAAACTTAACTAATATGGAGTCACTACTCTCATAAGGATAGGGTTATACCCTCTGGTCGCATCTTAAACTCATTATTGTTAACTTTTATAACCTTCGCTTCTCCTCCAATCATTACAGTTAGTTTAATTGACATACAACTAGTGTCATCTGGATAATGTCTAATATCCTGAGAGATTATTTACCTGAGTTGCACCATTAATAGAGCACTGATACTCTACTGAGCTAATCGCAGACAAATGGAAATATTCTCCCCCATGCTACGTTGCCTGACATTGAGGTTTGATGATCTTGAGGTGAGTATCTGAACCTCGAGACTAGGCTTTTTCGAGGAGATTCACTCTATCTCACACAACTGAGCTGGTAAGAGGCTAGATTTGAATATTAAACTTTGCTCACAAGAGTTTTCTGACCCTATATAAGCCCTGAGCTATATCATCCCAAGAACAAAAATTAGGTCAATACCTCATTCAGTCTCTCGTAGCTCACAGATGAACTCGGGTTCGATGTGGAACAACCCTTTCTAGACACTTTAGCCATAATGGTATCTCAGTATATGGTTCTACATTAACCTTATTTTGTAGACACTTTTTGCACACTCTGATGATTACTCAATAATTTTAGATTCGGAGAGGACATGCGGCTCCATCTTAAATGGCCTACTTACTACGAACGTAATACTAATATCACTTAATTACTGGAGACCTTCATTATAAGCAATCATTATACAAAGGTATGTCCTTACTTTCCCTACAATAGTATATGTGCATTGAAGGCCTATATATCCTAATCGACTAACTAGGCCATTAAGTATTGCCGTGATCGGCTGTGTACAATATGAACCACGTAATATATATATAGTATATATAATATTCTATAGCTAGTATAATAGTATATATATATATATACGTATATAAGTATAGTAATAGTATATATATATATGATAATTGTAGAGTTCGCTTCGCTGATTCTGTCTATTGTTGTTAGATAGGTTACCTAAGTAGACTCATGTATCTCGCCTTTATAAGTTCCCTCCTAAACTATCTTGAAGACCCTACTGGCGTCAGAGAGTGTTACTCACTATGAGGCGTTTTTATGTCCTATAGAGCACATTGTCTCGCCTGAGGAAAACGTCATGGGATTAATTTGTCTGCGCGGATTACAACGAATGCCGCTGTGTATTGCATGTTCGTGAATCTGAACTCGGACACATTAAACTCGCGCACCAAGTACCTTCGCACCCAAGGTCTGCCAAAAATCGCTTTGACAGACAACAAATATCATTCGAGACGTCTTACTTACTCTTTTCAGGAAACACCTCGGAAGGAACGAAAATGATCCATTGATATTCGGGTGATTAAACGTGTGTGACTATATTTTTAGTCAGGTCCCCTGTCGACATCTCAGACGCGGTAACTTTAGAGACATCTTCTTATGATAAATATTCCGTGTTATAGTCTCTAAAAACACTTTGACGAGAGACGATTGGTGTCAACTAATAGCCACCCGTTTGAATGGATTTGAATCATCCTCACATGCAAGTTCACGAGAGTTCTAGCTAATTGAATTTATATTTTCTTGGAAATCCCGAGCCATTACACACTGTCGATGTCAAATATATCAGATCTGTACTATGTATATGTTTGTAATATAAATTCTCCATGTTGTTAATATGGGTTAATCTTTTTGTATGTAACACTTCGATTAGCAAGAGCCTCACCTCTACACAGACGACAATTGATGTCATAATTGATCTGAGCTATCAACACACTGCCAAGTAAAGCGCACATCAGTGACACATAATCCGTCTATCGATCCTCATATTGCCCAACGCCATTAATACACGTGCGATGAGAATGTAAGTGATATGTCTCCCTCGTTCAGTGTAAATATCAGGAGTGCCATAGCAGTACACTTTGATGGACTGTTTATCCATGTCCTTTGTCGGTTAAAGCTGAGTTTTTCTCACTATCTATAAACCAAGGAATATTACATCTTCCTATAAATATCTCTCAAGTTCTTCACCTTCTATAGTAAGCCCTTTTCAAAATGTATTGGTTACGAGATATTTTATTGATAGTATGAGATATATATCGATCGGGCAAAGCGCATTTCCGAGAGTCGTACATGTGAGTGCAATCATCACAGGAGGGGTACCGATAAACTCTTCCCTGTCGAGCATGAGTGTGGAGGAGTTAGATTAGCCTCAAGAAAATGAATTAGTCCTCTTCATAACGTTGAAGAAGAATTGCAGCGTTGTGCCGAGTGCTCTGAGTCTCTTTAGTGTCCAGGTGTGATCCAGTCTACTCTCCTAGACGCGCAATAAGACTACGTATGTATATCAGTGGGCCTAACATGTCCTATTGACATATTTAGCTACTATGATAATTGCCATGGACTTAATGCAATAATTGCACTGTGGGGATGCTCTCGTTCTGATCTTATATAGGAATCAATACTACATGATTGAGGGATTAATTTGAGAGAGAGTTTTGAGTAAGAATTTTAATGCATTATATGCAAGAACACACTCTGCGAGAGTCGGGTAATACATGTATTCTTGAGTTAATGGACATCATTTCTTAAATACTGGATCCTACACTAGTTTTGTAAACCAGAGGGTAATGAGATACACCAGTGATAATAAGGGTTTGATTCGAGTTCCAGGAAATAGGCTCGCCACGAGTAAATAAGAGAACGCGTCTACACGCGTTTTTACACAGAAAGACCACCATCAATTATCGTGAGTGCAGCGAGTAGATGAGGTTTGTGAGTTCAGTAAGTAGTAATGAAAACGTGTAAAAGGGCGTGTAATACCTAAGTTATCAAAAGGTTGAGCGCCATATTATGAAAATCCCGTAAGAATTAAGCACAGGAGAGTAGACAAGAGGATGCATTTTCTCTAGTCACTGAGAACAGACTAGATGCCAATTCACAGTATTCAACAAGAGATACTACCGAAAGGGGCTCGTGCTTGACTACTACGCCGACCTTAAGACCTGCATATTATATTTATTGTGAAATCAAAGGTTTTTGTTACAATGAGAGGACAGTTCAGTACTAGGAAAACACAGTAGAGAGGAGATATAGTAATAGGACACTAGTCATTCTCCCTAGAGATGGTACGGATGTTGAGAGCAAGTGGGTCTTAGTGAGCTATCTATTAATCCGAGACTATACGTTCATGTCCCTATTGATGAACATGCATTTGACTCGCAGAGACTCTGAATGTTTCATATAGTTGAGATATCGTTCCTTATAATTCATGTGTTGGGATTATATTGTCCACCTGTAACAGGTAATGCGCCACGAACAAGCAACTAGCAATTTTCTCAGAGAGTATCACCTTTGAGATTTCATAAATTTATAAGAGTAACACACCAAAAAGAGTTAGACATTATAATATATCGCACTATGTGCCTGCATTCCGATAGACATAAGGACCACACAGACACTCACATCTAATAACATGAACAAGCTATCAGCTACTCATATTTCCTTTACAAAGGGTTCACTTTTAGCGTCAATCGTGATGAAAGTCGCAGGAGTGAGAGAAAAAATGCGAGATCCTCACACAATGTTGGCTTGGGCAAAGCACGAGCTAAGAGGAGATGCGCTATAAGAGATACATGACTGAGCACTGTTCAGTTATTGAATAATTGGCCTAGATACAAAGTCACTGGTGAGTAAAATTTTATTTGTTTAAGATAAATTTCATTAATAACATATGTACGGAATTAATATTTTCTCACGAACTGCTACGGATGATTTTATTGAATATAATTATGTTAATAATTAATTTTCACATCATAATTGACTACAGTATTAAGATATTGAGGTGGAATGAAGAGAGAGTGGTCATATTGATAAGTGAACAAAAAAAATAATAGATAACAGAGAGGCAGGCGAATTCGCGCAGAGCGACCAGGTGCTTCAAAATAAAGACCTATCATAAGATGTATAATCATGAGCTCGAGTTTCTTTATTATAAATATTATGTTTACATGAAACACTATTACGTGAACTACTTACCTTAGGCCTCATTTGTGTCCCTGAGAGCGCTATTAGGTTTCCATTAAGTTAACTCATGGCGCTTCTTGTCTGGACACCCACGAGATAATGGTGAATATGAGTTCATCAAATACAAACTCTGATGATAGTTTGTTTTATGTATTGCTTCGATTTGACGTGTCACTGACTGTATAATTTTATTTATTATTGTTTTCTCTCTTATAGGGATTATACTCTCTCCGTTTGTGTGTGAGAGTTTTTTTTTTTTCGTTTTTTAATATATTTATATATGAGAGATGATAGGTATACTTCGAGAGCTGTAGTGTATTTGTGGTTCGTTTTTTTTGTGTGGTCAGAATTGATTAACAGAACAAGAATAATCTCATCATTAATGCTAGAGACCATTCAACAACTAGTTATTACTGTATACCAGAGTAACACCAGAAAGAGAGTATATGATATATATCTCTTAAATTAATAGCAAACACTTTAGGGGCCTTTTTTAAAAATGCCCTACCCCGAGAGTTAAAGGAGTATTTTTATACTGAAAAAAGATTCCAAAACACAACATGTCAAGGGACTCTTCAACATGGTCGCATTGCACTGTTCAATTAAAGATTTTCTACACACAACATTACTCGTACTCGGTAAATATTATGGAAAGAATCTTAACGCGGTGTACGAAATATACATATAGTACATATCAACTCTAGAGGTCTCTCTTTTCGATTATTAGATTGTTCGACTCGTATGTACCATAAGCACTACTTTTGACTTGGAGGTGAGAGAGAGTGCGCAGTAATTCAATATCACTATTTAGAGTGCAATTTACGCACATGAAGAAAGCGGTAACTGCACATAAGAGTCAGCAGAAACGTAACATCATTGTCAATATATATATATATAGTATAATATAATAGTATATATATGATATTGATATAAGTATAGTAGAATGAAAGTAAGATCCTAAAATTCAAACTTCTTAGGTGCCAGACTGTGCTAATCAATAAATGATCAAGATAAATTATATTAGATAGTGAATGTCCTATCTAAAGTACAGTACTCCTATATAGGTTATAAGCCTGTCCTAATAGGGCTCTCATTATATGGAATCCTAGTTTTAAATATATATTAGATACTATATAAGTTTTTTCCATGCAGCCAGAAACACGGGATAATCAATAATAGATATTATGTACTATATTTATTGAGTAGAGCAGTTGTACATCGCCAATAAGCGAGATCAACAGATTCTGTTTGCTGAAAAAGCAAAAGCGAACAATACACTTTACTTTGCAGTGAAGCCCATTCTCTACCCTGGAATTAAAATTCAAAATATTTTGGATGGTGATATCCTTCTAAGAGACCTTGATGAATTTTTTTCTCTCTAGGTACCTGGGATATTCAAGTTGGATCAATTAATTAATCAATGTTATCAATCATTAAGACTGTATATTTTCCACATTAGATAAATTATATATAGCGACAGGTAGAGAGGATAAGAGAGGAGTTTTATCTGTACTATAAGCAATTTTATATATATAGATGTAAGTATCTGAGAAGATATAACTATAGATTCTAGATTTCTCATAAAGAACGAGCTGAGCACAAATGCTATATATAGATCTATGAAATAAGTATATCCATATAGTTCCTATCACTAGCAATAAAAATGTTGAACATAATGATAAGAGTTGACCCTACTATAGGTAGAATCATGAAAGGAATGCAGTTCACAACGGGTCCACTTTCTTTTATAAAAAGCAGAGAATGATATAAATGAAATATTTACACAAGAGAAAATTATCCATACAGATTAATAAACTTGAAGCGAGCCTAGAGAGGAAAGAATGCTGCAGAGAATAACGCATAAGCGTTCTGCTCCAGGAACGCTATATAATTTGCTATACACCATGCAAAACCTCCGCTATCGCAAGTCCCTCAAGTCCGCAAGTCCGCAAGTCCGCAAGTCCCTGCTAAATAGATAAACGAAAGAACGACCACGTTCACCATTGAGAAGAAAAAAGTTAATAACTGAATTCTCTTAATTTAGATACTAAATGGTTAGGTATCAACTAGTAATAGTGGCGTTATTATCTATTAACACCATAGAGCTCTATTTATTATGAAAAGTATTATGAGCTTTGTAAATATTTTGTAATTGATATCTCTTTATCTATAATGATTATCTACAAATGATTTTCCTTATACGCTACTGCTATATTAGCTCTTTGTGAGAAGGAACACAAGATCATAAAAATGTAGTCTTCGAGGAAAAAGATCCGTGCTAATGGGTGCGCGAAAAAAATAAAAAGCAGTTAAGGTTGACCTCTCTAATAAGCCACACAAAATATTTATAATTATTACACTTCACTCAACCTCCATCAAAAGATGTAATTCAATCTGTCATAGTATTATAATACATGAAAGTCTTTAACAAATTAGACAGAGTATATGTAAAAATAATCAGGAATGGAAAAGAAAGTCCAAGAATGGACTGATAGACCAAGATGGAGTTTTGAGCGAATTGATTGTGTCCTGTGAGCACGCAGCGAAAGCTAATAGCTGAATATAGTACGCTGGTCAAGTGCGCTGATAATTCATCGAGCGCTGGAGTATTTGGTCGAGAGGAACTATATCAGTAAGAGAGTATGCCTCCCACCGGAGAGAGCGACACTTCGACAATCTTAATACTGAATATATTTAATTGTGTTTAACCACCCTGTGTTTAAACCGAAAAAGATGTTAATAATAATTTTACTATTTTTAATAAGTGTATTTATATTTTTCAATTTATCAAACCAATGGCACAAAGAAGTGGATGTGAGAGATTTGGATTTTCTTTGTAGGGGAAAAATAAAACAATGACTCTAGAAAATGATAAAAACAATTGGAAATTAAACTATGCTTATGGTGAATGGAGAGCTATATATATAAAGTTATACTCACTATCGTTTTGAAAGAAATTAGATTTAAAGCTGATTATTTATTGATGAAACTATCCACCAATTTCAGACATACCTATTAAGTACCGCCTACATATTATGATTTATGTTTTAACATTTTTCGTAAGAATGTGCTATCTTAAATTCGGCAAAGCACGGGAATTAGCTAACTTTATCAGAATTATAATGGTAAATTCCTATCGGTTTTCAGGTGAGGCTTTCTTGTTATATTATTTCACGGTAAAGTTTGAGTAACACATAAAACGACGCAGAACTACGAGCATATTAAACTTACGGGTTTCGTAAGAACAATATTAGCAAAAATAGAAAACGGCTTATTATTAATATAATATACGTATATATATATGATATATATATATATATATATATAGTGATATATATAATATATTATATAAATTAATAATGAATTATATTAATATATATTATATATATATATAGTAATATATATACTATAATTTAAAATTATTTTATTTTTAATAACTAGTATGGATTGAATCTTAATGCGCGAGGCCAATTCTGGAGCTCATGGGCACGCTTATGAGCTGCAGTGCTAGAGAATTAGTATGGTTTTCAATTAACACAGTATGCTTTGATATATTTTATATAATATATATAATATATATATATATATATTATAAATATATATAATATAAATATATATATATATAATATTATATATAAATATAGTATATATATATAGATTAATATATATTAATATATATAAATATTATTAATTTATATTTTATATAATTATAAAAATAATTATATAGTATTTAGGATACTCATCACCAAATTTAATAAGGATTAAAATAAGTATCTAGGTATCTATAAGGTACTGAGGTATTAGGCAAAAATTTCGAGGTTAATCGGTATCGAGCATGTAGAAAAAATAATTGTAGAAAGTACTATGTTATCGGTTATATCTATAGGTTATCTTATAGTAGCACGAAATAGCTATTTATTAGGTATCAAGGTGCTATACACTAAATATATATAATTAATATATATATATTATATATATATTAATATTATATATACTGAGAGTATTATTAAAACTCAATAATATTATATATATATATATATATAATATATTAATATAGTATATATATATATATATATAATATATATATATATATATATAGTAATATAGGTATATATAGTATATAATATATATATATATATTATAATATATATATATATAATTATATAATATATTAAAGCGTATTATTATGATTAATATATTCTTATCTTTTACTATCCTTTATCTTCCTATCTTTTCGCCTCAAAAAGACTTAGGGGTAAGGTGCGATGTCAATTGCAATCGGAAAGAATAATCGCAGTAGAAGAATGACAAATAAGTCGAGAAAAGAATAAGCCCAGCCTTACTGCCCTCATATTACTGTACCAATATATTAGTTGAGAAGAACTGTACAGATAAGAAAATCATCACCAAGATATAGCTTCATGGACCTATATATATATAATATAGTATACTTCATATATTATATAAATATATAGTATTATATAGTCGATGACGAGAACCCTCCCTATTTAGTAAAAATTAGTCAATATAGGTAAAGTAGAGTTTCATTCACCTTGGTCACAAGGTGGAGCTCACAAACATATATATAATCACCACATTGAAAACCACTGTAATTCATACTCCACTATTATCTGGAGTATATCACCTTTATTCTCAGCCTTACAACTACACTCAACATTTGCTCACTACCTTCAGAATTCTTCACCGACTCGAATCCACTTTCTCTCGGATCTTATCGCGCAGTCGGTCAGTTTACTGCAACACCATACTACTGCACCACTATAAACCAATCGCTTAACCCACACGACTATCAATCTCATCTATAATATAATATTACTTTCCACATTAGTTACATACAATAACCTTCTCAACATACTTTCATTTTATTATCACTCTCATCAATTATTATCGTCTCTTTCTTTAGCAGCATCACATATCATATCTACACTATATTAAATGATAGTATTCATTACCTGATTATTATCTAATTCTTCTCACATCTACTAATGCAATGATCCCTTAAAGATTGTTATACTTCAAATGTACTGAACACATTGAACTTTAGATCTATAACTATTATCTTATATTCCACAGAAGATTTTACTCACTACTATACAATAACGACAGAGGTACACTACTAATACACTCAATGTAATAACTCACCTATATATATAGCTTGCAAACTCAATAGACTTATAGTCCATTTGACATTCACCAACGTTTATTACACCATGACAACTCTTCCTCTCACAATTCACTAAATTTCCTACTTAACTAACTATCTGCAATTAACTATCCGTTCCTTGACTCATCATACTTAATAATACCAATAGCGTATAATATTTATAAACTTACGACAAGCCTGTATTTCCAGCAAGCCTTGTCTTCTATTATTAAACCATAAACTTCGCCATGAGGTACTGTCCTCATTACTACAAATCGACATAACTACTCATATATTATCCGTATATTACTGATTTATCAACCTGACACCTCCTTTATTATTACACGCCCTGTATATAATTGCACAAATTTCTCATCTGACAATAATTCCACATATCACCAAACTCTATCTTACATAATATACAACTACACAAACACCAAATATCATATACTGCATACAAGTATAGGTAGGGCACCTATTCCCTTATCTCCATTTTCCAATATCATTCTACTACCTATATCCTGACATCAGTACCAACCTCTATATATTTCATATTATCATACTTACTCATCCATAGTGCTATTTAAAATGAAATAAGAATGCACTAATGAGACTCACTATGCCTATAATAGTAACACCTATATGAGCATCTAACTATTATTAACTGACGATTACAAGAGAGATTAAGGGTACACAAGCAACTTATTCGAGCACTCATATTAAGTTCAATTTAAGATTTACCTGTCAGATTTTTTTGCAGTGAAAATAGATGAGAAGGGTTCTGCACTATCATCTATGTTTCAGGCAGTATTTATTTTTGATTTAAAATGCTAATTAGGTACTAGCTTTTCTTAAGAACTGCTAAAAGTTTGTAATATACAACATAAGTCATGCAATGGATAAAAAATTTTTTCATATGATTGAGGGTCTTTATTTCACAATGTATATTATATGGTGAGCTGAAATTTCAATTACATATTAACATTATACTCACTAAATAATTTCCTCCTATATAACGTATACGGATATTTATTAAACAAATCACATTAGGTTAAATACATTATTACCTTAGTTATATTATCTCTTTGCTAGAGTCTTTATTACAAGGCGATTTATAACAGAACTTGCTTGTAGTAAGTTGTACTAACATTTAATTCTTCATATTGGTGATGAGCACACTAAGAAAATGTAGACTCCAAAGTTTCTTACTTGTTATTAAACGATTTTTCAAGCTCAGAAGCTAAACTTATATCTATTATCTTCCCCACCAATATTGATACAGTTCCAAAAATATTTGAGGTTTTACATTGTGGCCCGTCTAAGGTATAAACAGAAATAAAGGTAGGAATAGATAAATTTGTAAAATTTGTCGAAATTTTACTTATATAAATCTAAAATAAATGACATTAAATAGTACCTTTTAGCATGAAAATATAAGCACTATAACCAACAAATAAGTAAGGTCAAAATTTATGTATTTTAGGTTAAAGTAAAGTTTCATAAAATTTAGTCAAAAATTATATTTGGAAAGATTTATTTTTTTTATTATATATATAAATTTGAATAAATCTGATTCTCGTTCAAGAAAAGTGAAAAAATCCGAATTTGATGTCTAGATAATTACAGCACATTTATTAGAATATATTTACAATGTATTTACATGGTGATTTACTTATTTAAGCAAAGTTAATAAGTAATTAATTATATATATTATTTTTATTTATTATTGAAGGTGAGGGGTTAATAGTGTTTTGTTATACGTTTCTATGAGTGTGAACTATATCTATAGTGCCAATAATATATAATATATATATATATTATATTTATAATCATAATATAGTATATATATATATATATTATATATATATATTATATATATTATGTATATTGAATCTAATTGGTGCGCGATGTCATTTACAATCTCAACCTAAGTCAAAGAATTTGCGTTAATTTGAACGTCTACCTCAAACAATATTATATATTGAGATATACTTAAACTTGAACTATCACTATGAAGGAATAGCAGTTACTAGTAGTGGAATGAAGTATGAGTATTAGTGGTTATATTAACTAACGACTATATAATCAATTTAGTTTACTTCAACATCAAGTGATATATAGTATTATTGGATGTAGATGATTCAAGCCGTCTTCGGAATGTGTGGCAAGCGGTAGCTCGACCGGCAGGGCCACGAAAAAAAGGAAAGGCGACAGAAGAGAGATTTTAAGGAGAAGAAAGAAGTCCTGAATGATTTATTTTAAGGAAGAAAAGAAGCTGAAGAAGTTCGCTTAAGAAGTGGTCTGACTATCTTTTCAGGA
>JABUQX010019780.1:0-22480 GCA_015478945.1 Trachelipus rathkii
TATCATACTGATCAACAATTATACTCTAACATAATAAAGTTTCACATTAATAAAACTAACATAGCGTAACAGAACTAAGAAATAATGCACAAAGACAAACTAACAACATCTTAAACAAAATAAACGGTTAACATGTAACTAAAGTTTCAACACTTAACAGCCATAAAGCAACTAACAAGGTATGCAAAACGTAACCTAATTTACTTTTCAAGCATGAACTCTAACATATTTAACGTTAATGCTTACACTGACACAGTAACACTTAACTAAAATTTCTCACAACATTGGTTAATTATACTGATCAACGAATATACTCTAACATAAATAAAGTTTCCACACCAATAAAAACTAAACATAGCATTACCGATGAACTAAAGAAAAAATATACAAACAACCTAATACAACTTACATACGAATAAACTGTAACAATAACAAAGTTCCACTGAGTTCTTTATTTACTAATCCAGCGAATACTATGCTAACATAACAATGTCTTCACATTAATAAAGCTACATAGCATATCATATGAACTGAGGAAAATAATGTACCACGACAAACCTAACACATCTTACGCCCTAATAAACTGTTAACATTAACAAAGTTCCACCTTTAACACCAGTTAAAGTAACTAACTTTACATACAAAAACGTAACCTATTTATCACTAACATAGCATATCTCTAACATATTAACGTTGATCTTACATTGGACACAGTAAATTTATTCAAAAATGTATCATAATCCATACTCAACCATCAAATACCTAATGTGTAAAGCGAATTAAAGTAAAATTTTTTTTAGGCTTATCTCTTTTTTTAGACTCCGCAACCTTTCAGAAAATACCAACTCTAAACTTGAAAATGATTTTATGCGTTAACCATTTACATAAAGTGATGCAATACTTATTATTTGACCCTCTGGCAGGATATACTAGCAATGTAGCAGTCTCCATTCGGTTTACGAATTTAAATATAAATGACACATCGTTTGGGAATAACGAAACTCCTCGTGAAGATATCAACAAACAAGCGTAAGATGTAGGAGATGTCTTCGTATCAGACTGCGAAAAACTATCCTAGCTGAAGAAAATAGTGGTAAACACCCTTAATAGGTAATGAGATTCTTTCATTCAACCAATCAGCAGAAAGTAAACAAGAATACAACGTACGAATGAACCATATCAGTCCAAAAGGGTATATATTCTCATTAAAGACAGCAACAACAACGACAACAACACAACAACGAACAACAACAACAACAACCAACAAAACAACAACAACAATGTCATAGTGCAGAAAGAGAAAGTTATAATACTAACACGATAATATATACGAGCGTAAAACCTTGTTCCACATTAATAAAAGCTAACATAGCATCACCTATACTAAGAATATAATGTACAATGACAAAACCTAACACACATTACGCCGCGATAAAAACTACTAACAATAAATTATGTAACTTGCAGAAAAACTGATTCCTCAACTCTCCAACATTTTCGAACATAGTTTTTAGCAGAACTCGTAACATATCAAGTTAATTTTACATTAACAGTCCTTATTGATTTGAACGTCAAAGCACATCTGTCGAGTATCATAGTCTTAATAACATATCACAAAATGCAGTTCTTATAATGTACTACTGAACCATTCGAGAAATCATATGCTAAACATAAGCTAAGAGTTTTCACATTATGGAATCCAAGAATAAACCACACATATCACAATCATATATCACTGGCCAAGTAATCCCAAAAAAACTTGGGGCTCGTCAGATAGGCACAAAGTCAACAAAGTTCAGCACACTTAAGTCCGTACTGAATCGGACTCCGATAAATATACGGATCCTACGTTTCATATACTTTTTCCAAGCATGATCTTCATAATCCTATGTACACGTATAATCCTATTACATTGACGGACAGTATGTTATAACGCCAGAGGCAGTCTTTTCATAAGCGCTTGCTTTATTATCAATAAGCAGACCAACGAATAACTTAAACATACGACAAAGGCTTTATAAAAACACATAACATAACACAAACTAAGCCTTCTTTATCATACTAACCTCATCGAATACATTACGCTAACCGTGTATAAACACTAACTGTTTTGCATTAATAATGCTAACATATTACATAACCTGAACTAAGAAGTATAATGTACAACGGCAAACCTAACCACCTATTACGTTTCAAAAAGCTACTAACATTAACAAACTCACGCGCTTAACAACAGCAGTAGAGTACCTAACACATCGTACAAAACGAAACCTATTCACCCTTTTTTCAAGCATATCTCTAAACATATCAATGTTCATTTTACATACATCGTAATATTTAACAAAAGTTTAGCATATAACCTGTCTATCATCATACAGACAAAATAAATGCTAACGTAATCAAATGTTTTTACATCAACTTCGTAAATATTTAACAAAATAATTCATCATGAACCTCGTCTAGAATATTCATAATCCCCATGCGAATAATTGTCAAACATAACAACGTTTTAACCAAACATAACAAAAATACACAAAATTTTATCCTAACATAACAGAAAAAGTAAGTTCTTTGAATAAAATATCTCAACAGTAAACCGTAATAGTTTACTGATTTTCAAAAGCAGTAAATGAGTAAATCAAACCGACCATGCCCTCAGTCCCCCTACCCATCCCACCCGCTTGTGATCTATTGAACTATTTGATTCCAAGTCACATTTTCGAGTATCAATTTGGATAATAACATAGACATATAAAGAGTAAGTTCTTTTATATACTCGACCTACGAATATAATGCCTTAATCTCAACAAGAGCTTTAGCATGCAATAAAGCCTAACATATCAATTACCGCAACTAAGAATATAAGATGTACACATATCAAAACTAACATACCTCGCGAATGAATAATCAGCTAACATCCCGAAAAATTCCCTTACTTATCAAAGGTAAAGTAGCTAACAGGTTATAGCAATACTCGATTAGGTTCCCACTTTTAAGCCGCATATCCAGCAACAGGTGAACGCCGTATTATCTAACAAATCCCTTAACAAAGTAACTGACCAATCTAACAAAGATACCAACATCTTGAACTAAGAATAATGAACACTATCTTCATCAAAGTGTCACTCTTTTTGTCGTGTATAACATCATTTGACCTATTAATAATCGTAGACTTTAAGCAAATTCTAAGGCAAACCGTAACATTACTCACAAAAACTTAACCTAGCTCACGTTTTAACACATAATCGTCAGTTAACACAGTAATAATCTATACAAAAACTCATCATTCGTCTCTAACACTCAGTGTTATTTCCCCCAACATTGTTCATAGTAATATTAACATAACGTACCTAACTTACGAATATAAACAGTTTTCATTAACCAATAGTATCTAAAGCAACACATTTACCGTCCGAGAGAAAACTCATGGGGGATGCGCCCCTTGAATAGGGTGTGAATCCTGCTGAGGGGGATCATAACCCGAAGGGGTTCGCGGGCTTTACCCCTCCGAAAGGAGGGGTAAGGCCTCAGCCCTTCGGGCTGAGGCCGAAAGCCCGCTTACACCCCTTCGGGGTGACCCCCCTCGCAGGATTCACACCCTTTCAAGGAGCGCTCATCCCCCATGGGTTTTCTCTCGAAGGTAATGTGTTGACTTTAGATACTCTTGGTTAATGAAAAACTGTTTATTCGTAAGTACAGTACGTTATGTTTAAATATTAACTATGACAATGTGGAAATAAGACTGATTTGTTAGAGAAATGATGAGTTTTTGTAAAGATATTATACTGTGTAACTGACGATGATGTGTTAGGAACGTGAGCCTAGGTTAAGTTTTTGTTTGAGTAAATGTTAGGTTGCCTTAGAATTTTGCTAAAGTTGCCTACGATTATTCATAGGTCAAATGATGTTATACTCGAAACGAGTGACACTTTGATGAGATAGTGTCAATTCATAGTTCAAGAGGTTGGTATCTTTGATAGATTGGTCACTTTGGTTAAGGACTTTTGTTAGATAATACGGCTTCACCTGTTGCTAAGATATGCGGCGAAAGTGGGAACATATCGAGTATTGTATGAACTGTTAGCTACTTACCTTGATAAGTAGGGAATTTTTTCGGGATGTTAGCATAAGTTTTTGCCGGGTAATGTTAGGTTTGCAGCATTTGTACATTATATTCTTAGCTTCGGTTATGATATGTTAGCTTTAATTGATGCTAAAGCTTTGTTGGTTAAGCATATATTGCGTAGGTGCAGTAATATAAAAACTTATTTTTATGTTATGTTTATCCAAAATGATACTCGAAAATGACTTGAATCAATAGTTCAATAGATCACAGGCGGGTGGGCTGGGTAGGGGACTGTGGGGATGGGTGGTTTGATTACTGATTTACTGATTAATCAGTAAACTATTACGGTTTACTGTGATATTTTATTCGACGAAGAACTTATTTTTTTATGTTATGGTTAGGATAAAATTTTTGTTATTTTTGTTATGTTTGGTTGGATAAAGCTTTGTTATGTTTGCAATTATTCGCTGGGGAATATGATATTTAGACGAGGTTATGATTAATTTTTTGTTAAATATTACGAAATTGATGTAAAAACTTTGTTTTACGTTAGCAATTATTCTTTGTCTGTATGATGATTAGACAGGTTTATGCTAAACTTTTGTAAAATATTAGCGATGTTAATGTAAAATTAACACTTATATGTTAGAGATATGCTTGAATAAAGGTGAATTAGGTGTACGTTTTGTACGATGTGTTAGGTACTTTAGTGCTGTGTTAAATGCTGAAGTTTGTTAATGTTAGTAGTTTTTATTCGTGTGTTGTGGTTAATGGTTTTGGTGTTGTACATTATATTCTTAGTTCAGGCTTTAAACATTTAGTCTTTATAATTAATTTTAAAACTTTGATACGTTAGCATATTTTCGATAGTTGTATGTAAAGAACTTATTTTTGTTGTTATGTTTGGTTAAAAACTTTGTTATGGTTTACAGTTATTCGTTGGTCTGTATGATATATAGACAAGGTTATGATAAATTCTTGTTAAACATTACTGTGTCAATGTAAAATTAACGTTAAATGTTAGAGATATGCTTGGAAAAAGTATGATAGGTTACGTTTTGTATGCAATGTTAGTTACTTTAAGCAGTGTTTATAGTGTGGAACTTGTTAATCGTTAACAGTTATTCCGTGATTAGGTTGTGTTAGATTCGTCGTTGTACATTAATTTCTTAGTAATATGATGCTATGTTAGCCTTTTATTAAAGTGTGAAAAACCTTGTTATTGTTAGCATATAATTCGATGGTTAGTATATAAAGAACTTCATTTTGTGCTATGTTATAAGAAGATGATACTCGATAAATGCGACGTTATAATCAATAGTGAGTAATGTAAAATTAAGCATTTGATATGTTAGAGATATGTTTTGTAAAAGGAAAAAGTGTGAATGGTTACGTTTTGTACGACGTGGATAGTATCTTTGTTAATGTTAGTGTAGTTATCGGCGTAAAGTGGTGTTTATGGTTTTGTCATTGGTACTTATTTCTTAGTTTAATTGATGGCTATGTAGCTTTATTAATGAGAAAACCTTGTTATGTTAGCAATATAGACTCGATTGGTTGGTAATATAAACATGAACTTATTTTGTACTATGTTATTGGTTGTTGTTGTTGTTGTTGTTGTTGTTGTTGTTGTTGTTGTTTGTTCGTTGTTGTTGTTGTTGTCTAACGAGAATATATATCCCTTTTGAAACTGATATGGTTCATTCCGTACGTTGTATTCTTGTTTACTTACTTCTGATTGTTGAATGAAAGAATCTCATTAACTATAAGGGTTGTTTATACCTATTTTCTTCAGTACGGATAGTTTTTCGGCAGTGCTGATATCGAAGACATCTCCTCGCATCTCTACGCTTGTTGTTTGATATCTTCACGATGAGTTTCGTTATTCCCAACAAAGTGTCTATATTTTAAAGTTCGTAAACCGAATGGGCGACTGCTACATGCTAGTAATATGCCTGCCAGAGGTCAATATTCAATAATATTGCAATTCACTTTTATGCAATGGTTAATACGCATAAAATCAATTTTTCATGTTAGAGTTGGTAGTTTTCTGAGAAGGATGGGAGTCTAAAAAGAGATTAAGCCTAAAAAATTTACTTATATTCGTCTTTAACTCATTAGGTATTATGAATTGGTTGGTATGGTTATGATACATTTTTTTTTGATAATTGTTACTGTGTCAATGTAAGTTTAACGTTAATATTTTAGAGATATGCTTGGAAAAAGTCTAAATAGGTTACGTTTTTTATGTAAAGTTTAGTTACTTTACTGTTACTTTACTGTTGGAACTTTGTTAATGTTAACATTTCTATTAGGGCGTAAGATGTGATTAGGTTTGTCGTTGTACATTATTTTCCTAGTTCAAATATGATGCTAATGTTTAGCTTATTAATGGAAGACATTGTTATGTTAGCTATATATTCGCTGATTAGTATTTAAAGAACTCAGTGGAACTTGTTATTGCTAACAGTTTATTCGTCAATGTAAGTTGTATTAGGTTTTTGTCTTTGTAATTATTTCTTAGTCATGTAATGCTATGTTAGTTTTATTGTTGTGGAAACTTTATTATGTTTTAGAGAATATTCGTTGATCAGTATAATATTTAACCATTTATAGTAAATTTTAGTTAAATGTTAC
Organism: Trachelipus rathkii; assembly: GCA_015478945.1. NCBI lineage: Eukaryota > Metazoa > Arthropoda > Malacostraca > Isopoda > Trachelipodidae > Trachelipus > Trachelipus rathkii. Next base: position 6,704 of record JABUQX010019780.1, read on the forward strand.
TCGTGTCAGTGTAAGATTAACGTAATATGTTAGAGTTATGCTTGGAAAAAAGCAAGATTAGGTTACGTTTTGCATACCATTTTAGTTGCTTTACTGGTGTTAAGTGTATCTTTGTTAATGTTAACCGTTTATTATCCCTGTTTAAGATGTGTTAGGTTTTTGTCTTTGTGTCATATATTTTCTTAGTTCAAGTTACGCTATGTTAGTTTTATTAATGTGAAAACTCTTATTATCGTAGAGTAATTTGTTGATGCAGTAATGATAATCTAACGCAATGGTTGTGATAAATTTTTTGCTAAATTGTTGCTGTGTCCAGATAATGTTAATCTGAAATTAATGTTAGAGATATGCTGAAAAAAGTTTTAAGTAGGTTACGTCTTTGTAAGCTATATTAGTTGCTTTACTGTTGTTAAGTGTGGAACTTTGTTAATGTGAGCAGTTTATTCTGCTGTAAGCTGTCATGGTTTGTCTTTGTACATTATTATTTCCTTAGTTCATGTTACGTCATGTTAGCTTTTATTCATGTAGAAACCTTATGTATGTTAGAGTATTATTTCGTTGATGTCAGTATGATAATCTAACACAATGTTGTGGTAAAATTTTTGTTAACTTATTACCATTCAGTGTAAATTAACATCGGTTTGGTTAGAGATAGCTTGATAAGTGTGAATAGTTACGTTTTTGATGCTATGTTAGTTAACTTTACTGGTGTTAACTGTGGAACTTTGTTAACGTTAACAGTTTTATTCCTGTTAAGATGTGCTATAGTTGTGTCTTTGTGGGTTATGTTCATAGTTCAGATGATACTATGTTAACTTTATTATGGTGAATAACTTTGTTACGTCAGCTATAGTATTGTTTTGAATGTTTGTATACAAGAACTTGATTTTAAATTGTTATGTTTTATCCAAAAATGAATTGACTCAAGAATGTAACCTTACTCAATAGATCAATAGATCACAGATGGGTCAGGAGGGAGGTTGGATGCTGGCTGAATGGTGGTTTGATTTAGTGATTTACTGGCTTTAGGGTATGTAATAAACGTAAATTGTAAGTTATTAAACACATAAAAAGAATAAGAAATTTTATTTATTAGTTTATTTATTTATTTATTTATTTTATTCTGATGGTTTCGAAACCATTTATTTTCGAAATCTACTAGACCCAATTAACATTATATAAGGCCACCAACTTGGTATCAACTTAACTAATATTTAATCACTCCTCCGAGCAGCAAACTCGGTAGCCAGCACCGGTGCATCTAGGTCAACTCCTACTCCTCTCGGGTCAGACTCCTTCTATTCACATGTCTTATCCCCTATACTTTATTCTTCCTTCATCCTTCTTTCTTCTTCCTTTTGTTTTTTTGCACTCTGTGCTTCTTTTTTCAGTCAGGACCTCCCTAATGGGGGGTCCTAGCTAGACACCCTACACGGTCTTATAACCATGCATCGTTCGAACTCTACGACCATCGATACCCTTATACAGGACAATAACATGTTTGTTATACGAATGTTATTAACTCGGTCACCGCACTGGCTCCAGCACCGGTGGCCGGAGCAACTCATCAGGAATCACATACCAAGTCTTTCTGGAAATTCAACTCTGAATCCTCTCACCCAAAATTCAGCCAATTACGAACACTGTCGAGTTTTTTAAGGGGGGTGGGGTCCCCCCTCGGGGACCCACGGGGCGTACCTCGTCTAACGAGGTTACCTTCCCATCTAACACCCCATCCAAATTTTAACCAGATACGATAACCTAACCCGGTAGATAATGATATCGAACTCAGAAACCGTGGATGCGAAGAAGAAACCGGCAGGCGGAATCCAAAGTCGGAGTGCGTAAATAAGATTGCCTTAACAGGAATCGTTTCGACTTCAGATTCGATTCCTTTGGAAATCGAATCTCGATGTAATACTTAATAGATAATAATGGTGTATGTGTATGCGGCACGCGCGCTCAGTCTGTTGTCCTGTCGCAAACAAACCTTGCGGTCTGTTGACCTCCCCCAAGGGGGTTGGGGTCGGTCCGCCCGAAACGCTTGTTAGGCCTACTCTGCCCGCTCGGAAAGCAGCCACAAGGTGCGTAAGCGCCAATATTGGCGTCACGCCTCCGGGGGGACGCCCCTCTATATACATCCACACCGACTTGAAATTTACACGGATTCGGCCTTATCCCATACATAGATTATATTCCAATGTTCAGACCTATAACTCTATTCCTTCAAATCGAGAAAAGGGTGGTAGAGGTCAAACTGTTCCCAAACTACTGTCAAGTGAATTTTTATTTGAAGTTAAAATGGTTGTTTATACGTTCTTTTAATAACCTTTCTATTTTATTTGAGGATAACCATTATTAATTAAGTTTTTGTTATTCTTATCAACCTCTTTGTTAAAAGATTCCACGATTGAAGTTATTTTTAGAATCTCTGTGAATTAATGAGCTTGTTATTTATAGTAGCAGATCGATTCGGGTAGATGACACTCATAATTTGTGTATTAAAATCCTTTAGCTGTACTTTTAACATTTACTTCTCTTTCAACTCTGCCATTTTTAAAACATAGTGATGCAGCAGATGCCATTTTTTTTTTTTTTAACAGTCTTAATTGTACATTCACGGACAATTTGTTTTAAGTCCTTCTATGAAAGTTTTTAAGTGATTTGAATTTTCCAAATATAACAAAAAGTGGTCATCGATGTATCTTAACATATGTTTCGGATTAAATGTGTTATTTTCATTCATAATTTGGTTTTCAATATGAGACATGTAGATCCCATCGTAACACCATCCTTTTGCATAAAGGTTTCATTATTAAAATTAAAAGAGGTTTCTGTAGTACAGATAGTTAAGAGCTTTTTTGAAATAGTTTTTCAATATTAGGTGGTGGTTTATCTCTGTTTTCATAAACTTCTTTAAGTATAATGTCTATTGTGTTCTTTAACTGGAAACGTTAGTGACAGAACTTTCAACATCTAGAGACACAAATAACAAATCAGAATTGGAGGAAATTCTGATTTCGTTAATGTGCACAGAAATTCATTCGTGATTTTTAACTATAAATTTTTTTACTTAAATATGGACGCACAATATTGTTAATATACTGTGCAATGTCATAGGACGTAGGGGAGGATAAAAAAAAATTTTTAACTTCAAATAAAAATTCACTTGACATGGAAAGCAGGATAACTTTTTATTTTAAATCATCAAATTTGACAAATTTTTCTAGAGAAGAGCGAAAATTAAACAAAATTGTAAAGGAACATGTTAAGGTCAAGAAAAGAGTTAGTTAGAAGCTACTACAACACCCAGAACAGTGTACCTCATATTTAAGTCCCGTGGGTCATTGTCGAGGATACAGAAGTTACATGTGTGTATCAATTTTAATTGCAAAGAGTAGGAAATGTAATTCCTCTTATGTGGATACACAACTAACTGCTTTTTTTAAAAACCCGAATGTATGCAACACCGGTATAAACCCAGTAAAATATGAGAAGCATTACACGACGGATCACAAATCCCCTCCTACAGTTGAAATTGCTAGTTGTTTTAAAATTTTATTTCAAGTTGGTAATTTCAACTATCTTCGTATAGCAGAATCTCTTTTTTATATAAAACTTAGAGCCAGGTATCAATGTGAAATTAATGAAATGAATGATGCTTGAATGTTTTTTGGATGTTTGTGTTTTTTTGCAGGTAACCACTATGTATCCATGAAATAGCTGTATTGCAAAATAAGTAAGCTTTTTGATTTTTCATCAAAAATTATCTTTTTAAACTTCACAATTAATGTAAAATAAAATTTTAGTTTTTTTATATTTAGAAATTTTTTTTGTAAGCTGCATTATAGTAATAGTTAGTTAACCGTGATCATGCTGAAGTATACAAGCGAAATATTGGTATAATATTAAAAGTTTTAACTTCTTTTTATTCTCGAATAGTCCTTAATAAAATTCTTCCGAAAATAAAGAACTATTTAGGAGGAATTGAAAGAGCTTGTAAAAAGTACGGTAGAATCAACTCATCTATTCAGAAACATTAAAGGTTTAAAATTTAACATGCAATATATATATTATTCAATTATTATTATTATTATTATTATTATTATTATTATTATTATTATTATAAATTATTATCATTATTATCATTATTATAATTATTATAATTATTATAATTATTATAACTCTTCTTCTTCTTCTTCTTCTTCTTCTTCTTCTTCTTTTCTTCTTCTTCTTCTTCTTCTTCTTCTTCTTCTTCTTCTTCTTCTTCTTCTTCTCCTCCTTCTTCTTCTTCTTTGGAGTCCATTCCTCAAAAAGGACATTGAAAAAATTGAAAGAATTCAAAGAAAGTCAGCCAAATTAATTCCGTAATTGAGAGATAAGTCATACGAGCAACGACTACGTGAATTAGATATCCATTCTTTAGATACAAGAAGATTGAGAGGAAAATTAATAGATATTTTTAAAATATAGTATAGATACGATTTTAATGATGTAACCGGAAGCAATGGGCATAAACTTTCTTATAAAAGATTTCAAGCAAATACGGCAAAGAATTTCTTCACTTCACTTCATTTCACGACAATTTAGTTGTTGATTCACATGAGAGCTTAAGCTATAGAGTTTGAAATTTAGAGAAGACCAGAAATTAGAAGCACGGAAACAGATTACAACCTTTCGCACATATGACCAATATCAGCCTTTGACACAGAATTGATAATAGAGGCAGTAGGAATGAGCAAAGTAGGGTTTCGGTTAAGAACAAGAGATGAGGTCCAGAAGATTAAATGGAAGATGAAATAGAAATTAGAGAGAAGGCGGCGAAGGTTGCAAAAATTAATGAAGAAAGAAGATCGAGCGCCAGAATAGGCTGTCAAATCTCTGACGGCACCAGTCCACCCCCCCACCCCCGCAGGCATGGAGGAAGGTGTGGATGAGGTGCTATCTTAATAAATCGCTCCTCTTAGTTTCTCCAAGGCCAATTGTATCCTTTTCATTTCTATTATATATATAAATATATATATATATATATATATATATATATATATATATATATATAATATAATTATATACAAAATATATATACCCCTACCTCACTCCGATATTAATATATATATATAGATTATAATGTATATATATAAATACTTATATCGATCCTATAGGTTGTCTATATATATGATTACGATTATAAGGCATGAATTCAGCTACATTGATCTAACTTAATCACGCGTCAAATAGTATATCTTGAGAGAGATAGAAACTAAAGTTGCACCTCACGATCACACATGTTACCCAATTGAGTAATTTTTCGCATCTCAAAAGCGTGCGCAACACCGCAGAAAGTAAGCTACTACTTTTTCTAAACTAGAATGAAACAGTCTCTAACAATTACATGTATTAGTTAAAATACTTTTTGGTTTGGTAGTAAAATGAACTTTTTATGCATTTTACTCCAATGCTCTGAATGAGCTTCCCTTTATTTTTCTACTGACAATGTTAGTAGAAAGAGTAGGTACGTGAATTTTTACTACGATAATTTAAGTTTAGGTTATTTAAAAATGTTAGAAAACTTTTAAAACTTTACTTAGGCCTGGATTCAATTTGTTTACTTGATGTCAGATTGAGTAGTGTAAATATTACTACATAAATTAATTGAAATTTTACTTTGATTTAAACTATGAGATCTATGTTGAATTTCCTACAATTAGAATATTTATTATATAGATTATTTTATCTTAGCGTTTACGTGTTTATAACGACTAACTGAGTTACACATGAGATTATTTTCTCCAAACTGGTTATAAACGGTTTAGTGAGTTTTGAGATGTATTAATTTTAACTTACCATTACGAATATTCAATGCTCTCGACTTTTATTCATTATATTCTAGAATTTTTATATTTAGCCCAATAGTTGTTTAAAAGCTGAATTATTAAGTTCCCTTTTCTTACTTTCTAGTAATACCATTATTCAATTAAGTACTTAATAACTGTATTTATATTATTTACTACTATAAAATGAAATTGAATTTACCATTTCATTGAGAATTGTTTTATACCATTTTTATTTTAAATAAGATAATTATTTAAGTATATATTATCTACCAATACATTAAAACTTTCTGACTTAGCTGATATCTCAAATTATTGTGAAAGATTTGAGGTTATTTTTTTACTACATAAATGAAATTGATGATACTCCACCAGGCGGTTTCAACTAATATAATAATACTTGTCATTACACTAATAAATATTTAATGATAAAGCTAATCCATTTTTTGATAATTAATTTTTTTATCTTTGAAGTTAAAATCTTTATACTATCAGATAATTGGTAGTTAATAGTACTAAAAAAAACTGATTTGTAGATATTAAGAACTATTTTCAAAGTAAAAATTATGGCCGTAAAATTATGTAGTTTATGGGCATATTACAGAGTTCATAGATTTTTATATTTTATACTTTAAAATAGTATTGTGATAAAATTATAGCACCATTTCTTGCATAGTAATAGTATCATATTGTATAAGTATTTTTTCAGTTTTACTTCTACTGACGATGTGATGATATTAAATATAATCTAATAAACTCGTGCAGCTAATATGTTGAATGAAAAATATGACTGCAACTCACTCTCTTTTTTTAAAACTAATCTTACATGGGGACGTATTGCAATATATAATATCAATGGTCTATACAAAATATCTATAGATTTTACTAGCCTAAAGAAGAGTAATTACAAATAAGTATATTTATATACATTTTCTACTAGGTCGTGTAAAAAAAACTTACTTACAATATTTGCAAAATAGGTACAAATAAAATTGTATTTCTTTTTTGGTTTTAGTATTTATTACTAAAAATCCTGTTGGTAAGATTAACCTATACATTTACAAAAAGTGACTTCACGATATGGTATATTTTACATATAGTTATAGTAGTAAAATACTATGCCTGTTGTATTCACAACTACAATTTTGCAATAATTTATAACTGTGTATACCCTCTGTTGTATAAAACATATAATAATTAATCTTTTAAAGGTTTCAACCGATTAGTAATATATACTACAATTTCTTCCGCCTTAAGTATATAGAGAGTATAAATAACAAATATTTAAAAATTAACATAATTATACATTACAAGAAATGTTATATGATTTTCATATATATATATATAATTATCTAAACATACCTAATTTACTTGTTGTAGTGGTAATTATAGATAGTTTTGTTAATAGTTTTGTAGTTTGAGTGCTGTTGAATCAGGCTGTGTAAAAGTAAATCGCAGAGATGAATTATGTTGTTAGCAATGTTTATTGTGTGTGTGTGTATTTGTGTGTGTTGGTGTTTTGTAAAGTTAGAATGTACAAAATAAATATACTTTCAACATTGTATATTGGTTAAATTGGAAGTGTAATTAAGCGTAAAACATTTCTATTCAACTGTGTTTAGGCATAACACACTTTTAAAAGTAATAGAATATTGAAAATGAATACCACTATTGAAGCAACGTCTAAGAGCATAAGAATTTCTATCGTACAGTAGCATTTGCTAATGATTTAAAAGATGGCTAATTGGGATGCTGATAAGGCATATAAAATGAGAAACTTATTTCTGCCCCTTTAGATACATTTATGTTAGAAGGCCAAAACAAATCGCATTTTAGGTAGCAGGGTCAGAGTTTATCATAAGAGATGTTTGGGGGTTTATGACTCAAGAGGTGCTCGTTTTGTAGATAAAATTTTGGATAATTAATACTATGCAGATTCTAGATTGTATTCACTTAGAATTAGAGTCTAGCATCTCAAAGGCAAAAATGGAGACGAAGAGATTAAAAACATACGAGAAAGTATTATTATGTAGTTTTTTGTTTGTATAAATTCGCAAGTGAAAATGATTAGAATAAAGTAAAAATATAACGATATTTCATCTAATTATAGGGGAATGATTTCTGTTACCGCGTGATGTTCCAGCGTATTTTGCGTATTGAGATCATTTCCGAGATTGCTTATATGGGCATTTGGAAGGAAATGCAGATGTGAAGCGTTATTTTGTTGTCACAGGTTATTTTCATTAATCCATTTGATTCAGATAAAGCATTTGAAGAACGAATTTGCCCAATCCTTATTGGTGCCCATGTTTGGTCACTTCACCATCATAATATGGCAATTGATGATTGTGACTGGTTTCAAAGTTCGGTCAAATTGGTAATCTTTTTGTGATGTTCTCCTCCCGGAGGTCTACACTCAAATTGTTGAATTCAATATTGTTTTTGCAATTGGATAAATAACTGTATAAAATCATATCGGATTCTTAGATAGATAAATTATGGGAGCTTTAAACCACAATTTAATTAGAGAGGCCACCTTCTATGTGTTGTCCCTTTTAGTACGGAACTATATATCATGAGCGGCGTTATTTACAGTCGTGTGTATGGTGATCAGGTGCAAAGATAAATAAGAGACACTTAAAATTTCAGGTAGTTTTTGGCCAAGTTATCCTTTTGAGATCTACATTTTCCTTGTTGGCCTTATAAGATTCTTGTGCACGGTGTATCCTAATACTGTTGAGTGCAAAATTCTATTTCAATTCCAGTATTATATTTTTGTAGACATTGTTAACATATATAGAGACTGACATCTTATTAGTCATTTTAGCTAGTGAGATATGTCCATTCCCGAAGAAATGCTGAAGTAAACGCTCTGAGCGTTTCTAAGTTAACTTTAAATATTTTGGTTATTAAAGTGAGTTATTACAACTGCGAGTATCAACCAGTATTGCGTGTTCACGTATTCCTCTAACGTATTGCTGATGGCGTATAATAAAACTGTAAGCTGATTCGTAAGGGCTTGAATCAGTTTGCCCATCTTTCATGGTTAACCTTGATAACTACGCATGGATGGATGCATGACTTTCTATATCGGGCCGATATATAAGTCTCTCCTTATACGATAGTAAATGATATAATTGTAGTATACTAAAAGCATGTTTATTGTTCTCGAAACAATTATTGCGAGCGGAAGTTCGTCAAGTTGTCTTTTCTGGTAGAGCATCCTCCATTAAATGAATCGGTATTCCACAGCTTCAATTATGTTCATGACGAGCCTGTGCATGAGAATTAGTAGATAAGGCACCAATTTCTAATACTGTAGAGAGCAGGCTCTAACCTGCATTTACTTCTTTATATGTGATCTATGATGAAAAATGGGCACATTTATAATGTCTGAATGAAGCCAAATCACAATATAGTTATAATTACCCCAGTATTGTCGATTCTCAGGAATGGAAGTGCCCCATATTAAAGAGTTGGACGGTATTTCAATATAGCGGCCAGAGAGCAGTTCTTCGATCTGATATCGTCTCGCACGTTGTCGCTTTGCCCTCGAAGTGGAGGTTAAACAGTTTACCTCAGGCAGTTATCGAATCACTTCTTTGAATGCGGACCATTCTTTAGGCTTTATTATTAAGATATATTTACAATATATGACCAAGTGTCTCCTTTGAGCCTTTTGGATTAATACTTTTAGGGTATTTGCGATTTAATCATAATTGCTTACTTAGTTTATGATCGTATAGGTAAGTATTATTATTTTACTTTTTCTCATAGACACTATTTAGGTCACATTAATATCTTAAAACTTGTAACCTGGTATCTGGATATTTATGAGGTATATGCCTCATTCTTAATTCTGTTACCAAAGTTATATTAATATAATGGGTTAATTAATTATTAAGTTATCTTATATTAGTTAAGGGGATTCTCAAGAAAATGTGTTTTTATATAGATTATATTCACATTCTTTTTTGTTTCTTTCACATAATATTTGCAAAGAAGGTCCTGTTCATAATGTTAGTTATATATTTTAATTATTATATAATATTATTAATAAGTATTATATTATACTTAATATTAATTAATAATATATATTATATATAATAGTATATTATTATATATAATATATTATATTAAATATATTTTAATTATAATATTATTTATTAAATATATATTAAATATATATATTATTATATATAATAATATTAATAAATATAATTATATAATTATATATTAATATATATATATAATATAGTATATATATATATATATATATATAATTATATATATATATATATATAAATAATTATTAATTAAAATTATTGATTATTAAAAATAAATAAAGAATAATTTTTTTTTATAAAAAATTAGAAAATATCGGAATTTCGAATAATTATAAAAATATGATAAAAAAATTATATATTTGTAATAAGCTTAATATATATAAATAAAAATCATATATAGTAAAACTCTTAAATAAATAAATTAGTACAAAAAGTAATATATCGCGAATGATGTGTTTATAATATATCAAATTTTTAAGAAATAAATTAATGTAGCTCCATGAAGAATGAAATATGGGTTATTTTTTAAATGCAAGACACCGGATACTATTATATATCAGTAGTATATACAACCAAATTATTTGCGAATGAGGATTTTAAATAGTGTGTCAACAGCTGTTGATTAAGCGAGGGAAGTCAAACTTGATGACTTTATCGACTAGGGCAAGGAATAAATTCTGTTATCGAGTTAGGACGGATTACAAATCGTGTTTTCATTCAACCGGGAGGATGGCGTGAAAACTTAGTAGGTGTATAATGAATTGACGTGCTTTCATTGTTCTATATTGTATATTTGTAAAAATAAAACTTCCTGTAAGTTTGATCCTTCCTGCAAAGAGAATGCCCCGAGATTTATCGACCATTAATATATATATTAAAAAAACTAGTATTATAAAAATTCAATTAATGAAAGTCACTTAACAATCTATCCCGCCTAGCTAAATCCAATTGGCCTTTCATTGACAAGGATATACCACTATATCAACAAATCAATAACATATCAGTTTACAGATGTATCAGATTCATGAAAAAAAATGGGTAAGAGGAATGAAAAGACGGTATTTCATTTTATGAATCTTGGAGACAACATATTGACAAGTTTTATGCGAGTGGCATTATTGCATGGGTATTAGAAACGTTATGGGCGTGATTGTTAAGTGAGAGTAGAAGAAAGGTGAATGAGGAGTTTAGTAGGATGTATGTGAATATGCAAGGGAATAAGTTGTTTTGGAAGGAAGTGGCAAAAGACGCAATGAGTATGAAGCATTAAAAGAGGTAGTGTAACAGGAGGTTTCATGAGAATAATATGAATAAGCAAATTAGTAGTTACAAATAATTTTGCATTTACCACAGAACAAAGTCCATGTATTCGTGCCTCTATCTCTCACTTTCTATAATTTACTTTATCTTCACACCGAGACTGTCGTCACTCGACATATCCATATCTATATATCTAATGCTTTACTATTCTAACACAACCCAAAATCAATTTTTACAAGACCATCCGGACTTCAAATCCTCTCTGGACCACAGAATCCTCTCAATAACACTTCAGATTCACCACACAAAACCAAATCATCACTTTCAACCCCATTTATTCATACATATAATAGGTTGGGCACGCTTCACTCACCTCCATTCTCCATAAATTTAAACACCATTTCCTGTCCAACCCACATCTCTCAATTCTTCAAAAAGACTGCACAGTCTCAAAGTGTATAATACAAGTTGGAGATAACCCAAGGGAGACATATATAAGCGCAATTCCCCTGACCTCACATCATACGCCTATAAATTATGTTACAATACCAAATCCTATCTTTGACACCATTTATTCTTCAACATGCTTCACCTATCGTTAACTTTATTATACTTTGTAATTCATTTCAGAAGCCTACCAGACCAGTATCATACATTAATCAATTAACATCCCTGCCATACGCCCATAGTGGAGTGACTGCCTTATTAAATTCTATCATATCAGCTCCGATTGCAAATCTATAAAACCTAATACAATTAATACTTTCTTTCTTCATTTCAGGTGAAAAACCTTGTTTTCTAATAGGTAATAAAGATATTGATAATCCTCAACACATTCCTCTTAACAACTACATCCAAACGCATCTATGTTCTTCTAACCAATCCGAGTAACCTTATTCATGTACGATCTCGGATACGCACTCTTTCGACACTTACTTATATTATATTTATTACCAGCAGATTATAATCTTCCCGTACAACACTCAGTTAAACTTTAAATTTCCTCACACCATAATTCTACAGGTTCCCCTATAATTCTATCTCCTTATTACGCCCTTATATATTTATACAAGTAGGTTAACTATTATTTAGCTTTCCTCCAGATCCCTTCAGAACATACCCTCCAATAGTCAATCGACGGCACTTCATTAATCTACTAATAAAATACATAGACGAGTATTAATATCTTTCCCTTACTAAACTACTAGTATATACACTTCACGATTCCCCCAAATTCCTACAAGTTCCGCCTGAATGTCCCTTACCCTATGATAAGGGTACTATTATTGCTCTCATTCCTATCAGCTCGAACTATATGCACGCTCCATAAGACTGACTTTATTGATATAACAACTTCCAATAAAATACATAATCAAATATCACACATCTCAGAATCCCTTATTCTTGATCATTTCACCTCATAGTGAATTTCCATTAGTATAACTCTTAAGCACGATTTTTACCATATATCTTATAAATAACTTTATCTCACTCTACCTATTACCTCCTTCCTTTTGCTAATGACCTCTAATTCCTACATAAATACTCTATTTCTATCTATGCAGCCATCAAACCCATCACAACATTTCACACGGTTATATATATTTATATATTAAATATAATATATATATAGTATATATATATATATATATAATATAATATATATTTAATTTAATATAGTGATATATATATATATTATATATTATATATATTAATAACTTATTAATATAAATATAATAATATATATATATATAATATATATATTAATTATATATCAAATTCAAATGGTGTTCATGAGGAAATGGATCCTAATCTATAGGGGTTAGTGTACTTAATGAGGTTGATGAGAAGTATATCACTAGAAGTGCGAAGGAATGAACTTATTAGAGTAGTGGTGTTGGTGTGATGTAGAAAGGGTAAACGATGGTAAGTATAATATAATTGAAAAGTATGTTGATGATAGTTGGGTCAATTGTGTGAGCAAGGTATAATGAATTTGATAGTCTCGATTGATGAAGTCTGTAATGTTTATTAGTGTTGTGAAATGTGTTAAGGGATACCACACCGGCTGGGAGACCGAATGAAAATAAGTGGAATTGATCTCAGTTTAATACGAAATGTGTTTGCAGTGAGAAAGAAATTTACTGAGATTTGGCAGTAGACGAGAAGAAAGGTTGCAATGATAGAAGAGAATGGCGGGTGGATGTTGTGTAATAGGGGGTATTTTTGGTTGATGGTGCACCATACTCTATCTGGCGATGGGGAATTGAACCCTATCTATCTTTTGACGATTGAGTTTACCAATTTGTTGAGATATACTATCGCTCTATAGTAGGATATGGGTATTTATAAGGTCCCTCGTGGATAGACTCTTAGTAGTGGATTTATCTGAGTAATTGCGAGCGATGTTGATCTTACAATTTTGAATATGGTATAACAGAGGTAGCTATATTTCACATTAACTTTAGAGGATGGTCAGTTATCATTTTTGATCATTTTGTCATTTATGTCTTCTCATGACTGTGATTCGTGGTATCAATTATTTTTCTATGTTCAATGAATATGCACCATCACAAATGAATCTGAATTTCTGTTATCTATGGATTAAAAAAAAAAGTAGAATATAGACATGTTGTAGCCAATCTTTACCATTAACATTTTAAACAAAATTAAGTGTGTTATTTTTAATATTAATATCTATCCATGTATATTACTATATGTTTAGTGTTAAAAAAGATATGGGTTTGATTATTTATAGATTTGCTTAGAAGAAAGCTAGTCATGAAATAGTTTTTATATTTCAATCTTTTTGTAGTTTCCGGAAAAAAACTGAATTCACTTAACCGTTGTTCTTTATTTTTATTTTATATTTATTATTATCTTTATTATGGGGAATTTCCTTTCCCTTTTTTTTTCTTGATTTAAGGTAGATGTATGTTCATTCTTCGCAATCCCTTTATTGCTTAAGAAGTTTTCATCCTTCATATAGGTAAGAAGTTCATACTCTTCAGCATATTTCATACAATTAAGAAGATCTACTACATATTATATATTATATATATATATATCAACACACTTACAGGAAATTTCTTCAATAACTTAAGAGTTTTCTTCATACTCTTCATTCATGCGTCGAAAATTGAACCTTTTTACTTTCCTTTTCTTTTGATTGACTACGTTTCGGTTTGTATTTGTCAAGACAAAAACAAAAGGGCAACAAGCAACCATAAGACTGCCACGCTATATCCTTATCTTTGAGTCGTTAATGCATGCTGTGAGATAAACGTGATATTATACGGTATGCTCCGTTTTTAATGTGTTTCTCCCTTATGAGTTACTGCAGTGTTATGAACGAGTATAGTTGATTTTGTTAGAAGACTTTGTTTATTACAAGATGCATTAGCTGGAATTGCATTTGTTTTTGGATAGCAGCCGTGTTACTTGGTCTCTCAAATTGGGCGAGATATTCTATTTACATGGTTTGTTGGCACAACACCGGGTAAAATTATTCTATCTCATGTTTACTCTAAAGAGCACGTGTGGATTACTATTTATCTATGCATCTTGATCCTCTATGTTAGTCAAACTTTACAGAAAAAAGAGCCAAAATAGCTTCAGCTTTAGAGAGCAAAACTCTTCTCAATAGCCGATCATCAACACGAGTTAAGTCAGGGAGCTTTGGCTCGTAAGATGCTTATTATGCTATTGAATCTCTGTTTCTAATAACCTGGACGAGTCTCCCTAATCCGTCTTAGGTTGCATTTCTTGCAGTGGCCGTGTTATTAGTCTGCGGCCTCCACTGAGGGAAATTTATAGTCATGTCTCCTTTCGGAAAATGTATATATCTTGTAAATGTAAAACAAAGGAAATTCAAATTGAGTCTTTCAAAAATATTACTCAAGCTTTGGCTAAATATTAATGCCATTAGAAAAGAAAATCAACGACAGGTCATGTATAAAAACATGGCAGACATTGTCAGATGATGGAAAGGCATTGCTTTTTGGTACTTAGGTAACCTTCGAATGCTCTGGTTGTGCAGCACCTCACTTCTCCGTCAAATGAACAGATCTTTAAGCTTTTCCGTAGGGTCTTTTCGCGATTACCGTCACTATAACCCACGTATGCAAAAATATTGTAACGAATATTGTCTCACAACGAAAGTTTTTTCAAGGATTCTTCTAGATACATAATGAGTAAAGCCTAATAGAATTTCACTAATTGTTCGTAATAATATTAGTATAGATTGTTAAAATGCAATATTGCCAATAATAATTTACGACCACTAGGAATTATGAGGTTCCACATCACATTCCATGATGAGTGTGGAGAATTGGGAATTCACTTAAAAAGTCTTATTGTATTCTGAGTGTAATCTTTAAAAGGAACTTACACATAAACTTCAGAACTTCATTTTTTAGGGCCGGGGGGGAAGGACCAGACTATAACTTTACATATCCATATAATTATATGTTTATCAATTCTATTATTCAGATTCGAAATGTACCAATAATGGAGTAACATAAATTATTTAGCCATTTCTCTTGAAACTAATAATATCAGCAGGATGATTACAGTTTCTTCAGGTCCACCACACCGAGAAATTTCCAATTCTGAGAATG
>JABUQX010019781.1:0-50000 GCA_015478945.1 Trachelipus rathkii
AAACCACTACCTATCGTGAAACCAATCCTTCGGGCCCCCAGTCAGCAAGCCTACACCTTATTCATGGCTGGCGCTATGACAGGGCAGCTGTCAGTTCCTTTCATCAGGCACTTATCTTCCATCTTCCTGCAATCTAACGAGTTCCGTCCCGGCGGATGCTTACTTACTTTCACGAGAGCGTCTATCCTTCTAGTTGCAATGCAGCAAATACCCCGTTGCTCGTCTGGCGACCGCGAAATCAAACTACCGCTTGGTGGTGACCAGGGAACGTACGCTCGCTCGCGGCTATATCGTCTGAACCAAGCGCAACTGTGTTAATAACATCGTATAACATCAGACTCCCTCACACCTATGCCAGACTTGGATCTGTCTTTCAAGGCTTCGTGCGGCCGCTCCCGGCGGTATTAATCGCCTGTACGCGGCCAAACAGGATTTTTGCACCATAGGCGCTATCCGACCGTTAATTCTACCTACGCCGCTGTATCTATCAAGTCCATCTAATAGAAGTGTGCGAAAAAGTTTCATCGAAACAGGGACACCATGCGCACTTGGTCTGGCTCATTTCGATCCTTCAGTTTATCTCGGCTCTGCAACTATCTCTC
This sequence comes from Trachelipus rathkii, assembly GCA_015478945.1. Lineage (NCBI taxonomy): Eukaryota > Metazoa > Arthropoda > Malacostraca > Isopoda > Trachelipodidae > Trachelipus > Trachelipus rathkii. The sequence continues at coordinate 603 of JABUQX010019781.1, forward strand.
GAGTTCGTCATCTCTGCTCCCGGGGTTGTGGCGGACGAGTTGGGTTATCACTTCGCATCCCTGCTCCAGCCGAGCTCCCGGGTATCCTGAAACCTTTTCAGTTCTAGTCGCTTGCGATGGAGTTCCTGATTTTTTCTGTTTTCCGCCTTAACTGCGTACCAATCTTCCCATTACAACCGGCTATTCACCCAGGGGACTAGTTTCCTAGACCCCTCAAGCTGAATTGCGGCGATGGAGCGCCTGGCCCTGAAACGGCATCTCCTTTCAGATGCATTATAGCGATCATAGCACCCTTCATAATCCCATCTGCCACCTGCCTTCCTTCTTCGGCTCTATACAAGAGCTTCATGTGGTGGAGGGGGGTTTCCCTCCTGTTGGTCATACTGCACTTTTATTGTCCCATGGCCCAAAAACCTGGAAGGACTCCACTTTCTTCCTCGATAACCATCCGCCCTGATTCCAGTTGACCTGCAAAATAAGCCTCATGGAAGGAGATTCGTGTGAGTTCTTCCACGTTCTTGACTTCCATCACGCGTTGCCTCCGATAAACCCTTCCAAGAAGACCAACTTCCAATGCCAAGTTTTCCTGCACTACCAATTTGTTTTTTCGTTCGCATATCGCTCGACCACGGATTCCTCTCCTTCGGTGTGATACACGCACATTCGTAGAGTCATTGTCTGCATACGTCCATACAAAAGATACTCTTGGACCGCTTCTTTGACATCGAAAAGGTGCGTATGATGAGCACGTGGAGGTTGGGGTTTTGCGGACCCTCCACGCCTTGGGACTTTGGGGCAACTTTTCCCGTATTCCTTCAGTTGTGATGTCGAGATCGTTCATTTCAGGTCCGTTGTAGCACCACGCTGTCGAGAGGCGTTTTTTCCTGGACGAAGGGTGCCGCAGGGCAGTGTACTGAAGGTGTTGCTTTTAACAATAGGTTGGTTTCAATGGCGTTGTCGATTCCATCCCGACCTCAGTGCGCTGCTCCATCTATGTGACGACTTGCTTGTACGTCTCTGCGAGGCTAAACATCCTTTGTTATGGAGACGTCAACTTCAGGTTAGCCATCGACAGCGTTTTTCCTCTTGGTTTTCTGCGCGTGTCTTTTACATACTCCACTTCGAAAACTACAGCCATGCTTTTCCGAAAATCCTCGTCTTAGGGGTCGCCTACAATTGCCTCCAATGTCTACGCCTCTTATGGACTACCCTATCCATGTGGAGCCGAGGTGCGGTTCCTGGGTCTGATGCGCGCTCGATGAGAGCGCCTCATACGGTACTTCTTACATTATTGCCTCTCCCAAAAGCTGAATTGCCGACCGTTCCTTGATCTCTTACGGCACTCTCACCTCCCAAGACTTGGGGTGCGGACAGAAAAACCATGCTCCACTCTTTACATCGATTTCTGCTGGTGCCGGCGGCTAAAACTGGACTATGAGTTGCGCCATTTTGCGCGCGACCTTCAGTCCTACCTCCGCCTTCTTGACCCCATTCCGGACTGAAGCGTCTGAAGAATGCCGCGGCAATGCATTTCCGTTCCTCTCCCGAGCGGAGAGGCCTGGAGGCTGCGGAGCGGCCGGGGGGTGATCCCCCCTATCCGCTGCGGACAGGCGGCAGGGCCTCATGTGTTCGGCTGCTTCAACTCCGTCTTCAGGTTCCCTACCTCGTCGGCCTTGACACTTATAATAGAGCGTGTCCGTTCACAACCTCTTATTGGCATGCTGGGGGTTGTTACTTCCATCTTCGCTTATCTCGACTTTCCTCAGCGAGCGGTCATGTAATATGATTTTTACCTCTACTCCGTTCAGCAAGTGGGTCTCTCCGGCCTCCTGCTCTTCTGCAGTGCGGATCCAGTCTGGTTGGAATACAGTCGGAGGCACACGCGTGCTGTTGAGGGATCCCTTGTGTCTCACGCGGAGCGTCCATTAGCGACGCTCTATAGTGGTTTACACCGATGCGTTCAAAGACGGAGAAGAGGTGCGGCGCTTCAAGCTGGGTTCCGACATCACTGTTATCGCCATTCCCTTCCACCCTGACTATTGTCTGTATATTTTTCCAGCTAAACTAAATCAGCAATATCCTGGCAGCGGTGAGAACGTCGATGATTCAGTAACCTTCAGCTGCATCGGCACAACTTGGGGTGCTGAATAAATGTGCATGGTAATTGATATACCTGAATATCTTTCCAATCGGATTCTCTGGCAAGCGCTCTTCACAGTCGTTCGCTTGACGGGTCACACCCCGCGCTTGACACCGTTGGTCCATGGCATCAACATTTCCCTCTGCCTTGCTTATCATACACGCGCAACATACCCACAACATTGAGTCTGTTGGGTCTCCCTCCCATAGTGAGGTGTTGCCTACCACCTGACACTATCCCACGAAACGGGCGAGCTCCACGAGCCTGGGAAAGGAACCATACAGGCAGCTGGCGCGAGACAGTCGGGGAATCACGCGTGTCCGAGTGCCGTTAGCCTGTCCTTGCACTGCTGTGTCGCCTGCGGCCATTTCCCTGCTACGGATTTCTCCATCTACTTGTGCTCGGGGGCACTTCCTCCTCTGGCTGCGCAGTCATGTTCGCGAGCGGAGATTGGTAATCGCTCGTGGGCGCCAAACTATCGCGGAGATGTCAAAACCCGTCTTGGCCGGTGGTCTTATTCTTGTATGGAAGGAGCTCGCCTCCTGCGAGGTGCGTCATTCTGGCGTCCGGGTGCGTCTATGGTATACATACAAATCCTCACTCCCATATGGACTATTCTATATGTCGCGGAGAGGTTCCCCCGACCTGCCATTTTGCTCCTCCAGTTTCCCTCCTCACTGTCGTTCATCTCATTTGTGGTATTGTGAGTTTGCCAATTCTCGACCCTTTCGAAGAGCATAAGTTCTTCATGACGTGCTACACTTATCCCTTAACTTCAGTGCATCGCCTTCAGCTACTCTTATCCAATCATCTCATTTCGTACTTGATCGTACTTAGTACCTGATCCTCTTGCAAACCTGAACATCCCTCTGTAAGATCTAACCATTGCTCTAGCCTGTTCCCTCTTTCGTTTCGTTAAAGGATTTCCCCTGTCGTTCAGTTTGCTAACACGGTATAGGCGACCTATTCTTGTGTCTCGTGGATATCCTGGTACATCAACTCAAAAAAGCAAAAAACAAAAGAAACCTAATAAAGTTTCATCATGCATTTGATTTTTCAAATTCTTTTTATTTCATCGATTATTACTTATAATTATGGCTATTGTTTATTTTAAACAAATTTCCACCACGGACTGTCTCGCGAAGCGGCTAGCGAGCGGCGGTGCCCCGCTTCGGGGACGTGGGATAGATTATAGAGTGGGCGGCGGAAGGCCCCGTCCCGGATTCTAAAAAATAAAATTTACTATATACTATACAACTCAGTCAAATACTACAGACTTTGTATTACTCATTGACTCCATACCTACACTCTAGCGTACCATACAACTCTCAAGAGTTATATAGAAACTCGTAAATCACACATTGTTTATATAAGCTATATATATGTATGTGAGAGTCACCTCTACTTTCAATTTCTTTCTTATTTCTACTGTTAATATTTAATTAAATACATTTGAAAATCCAGCATTTAACTAATGTATTTATCCTCAAATCATAAAAAATTACGTTACATTTTTATTAATTTTTGTTCCTCCGAGTCAACCACTTATAAATAGCCCATCTGAAATGAGTATGCATAGGGTTTTTCAGAAAACATCCTTGAATAGTATGCATTAGGTTTTCATTGGTTGATTCACTTTGCAGCTTGAAAATTTATGATATCCCTTCCGTTAAGTGAATGTTTTTGATTCTATTAATTGTATGCTTGTAGAGTTTGCCATCATCATATTACTTGTATCTAAAATCTCTAAATATCATCTCCATTGATAAATAAATAACTTTACTAATTGATCATCATCTAGAGATGTTAATGTAATTATATCTATAAATCCTTCATATGGCATAACAAAACCAGTTTTCTTCGAAGATGGTCCTTTCATTCCTAATACGAACGGAAACTTTCCCGATTCAAATTTTAATTGTTTGAATGGTAAGATCTACTTACGAACTTCTTAATGTTGAACTTTGAAATTGTTATTATCTTTTTTTTAAAGCGTTCTCAAAATCTTTTATCAAAACTTTAGCTTGCAAATCTCAAACAGCTTGAGCTTTCACTTCAACAATTTTGTAGTAACATCGTTTTTTTTTTTTTTTTTTTTCCGAGGAATCGAATTTCCTAGCCTTTTATTTTCCATATTAAATTACCTTCTTCTTCTACAGATTTAAATGCAATTTCTTGACAGTCCTTGATTCTGTCGAAATCCTCGAGTTCTATGTTCTTTTTCAGGACCACTATCAAAGATGTTAACACTCATTTGTTATAGAGAAAAAAGTTCTTGTAGAATTGAGTGAAAATTTAATTTCAATACAGCAACTCCGAAAAGAACGAATAAACACAAATGACCGCAAATAACTTCATTCAATTTTTGTATTTGATACGTTGAATAGACAATATCGCATTGAATACAATTTTCAAATTCATTCGGAGGTTCAACACCGAATGAATTGAAATAATAGCATAAGCTTTTGCAATTCTTAAACCAACATGTCCAATGAGTTCCTGAACCTTTTTTTGAATCCAAATTTAAGATTCCACATTCCTTTTTATTAGATTTTTTTGGACGATCATCTCGTATAAATTCCTTCAAAGTTTGGAATATTTAATTTTTGTATGGTTTTAAAAATAAACCCTCGTCAGTTTTTCGACGGGCGTTGATTTTAAAAATATCTTTTCCATTAATTTTTTTTTTCATTTGGAGGTTATGCCTTCTAGTTTCTTCTATTGCTTTTGAGCTGCATTTTTATCATTTACAGTCTTTGCCATAGCACTAGCTCCACAAGCAAGAGAACCAATTGCACTTGCAGCTGCTAATAACGTTAGAAGTGTTGATTAAAAAATCCTCCGTGTTTTGCCAAGGCTTGTGTGGTGATATACTTTAATTTTTAAATTAAAGGTATTACCTTTTAAAAATTTTAGCTCTTTTTGAGTTTGAATTAGGGAAGAAATATATTCCGTTATGCTTTGGATTAATTCAAATATAGAAGATTTTTTATTTACTGCGTCGTTCTACTTCCTTTACCCGATTACGGTGTAAGATATACTTCATATCGTCGTACATCATTTATTTAATTAAGAAATTATTTATATATGTAAAGTGTTTATATGTAATTTTTTCCTTTTATTTATTTTTAATTTCATTTATTTTATTTTTGGCGTCATTAAACTTCAAAGTAAAATTAAGTTTTTATTTTCCACAATTCTAAGCCATGCTACCCCCAGCATATTATCCTTTAAAGTCATGACAATTGGAATGTTTGCGCATTGCCAACTTTGATAAAAAGTATTAACGAAAAAATTCATTTATGAAATTGAAATAAATTAATAAACTATATTCATTTTGATTCCCATCAGATTTCTATTTATTTTAAAGTCGATCTGAAATTGGACTATGTTTGACGCTATTGCCAAAGGTTTTAAAAAGATCAAAAAATTTTTTAAAAGTGCCTCGTTATTTGATATGGTGACAGAGGTTTTTTAATTTCAGAATGTCACTTACACTCTCAAATATTAGGCAGTGGGATATCACAGATTTCGATATTCTGTAAAAAGTCAATAGAACCAATTTTCTTTATGAAGCTACTATGATTAAATAACTAAAAAACATTTTATAAGCGGTTAAATATAAATCTTGGTTAAAAAGCAAGTTGAAGATACATTTCCTTAATATTATTCAATATGTTACTGATACAAGCAATAGTAACATAACAATGATCAATATAACTGGAGACGAAATATATGATTTACCAATAAATAATACTAATTGTGACTTACTACAATTAAAGTTTATAAATCCGGTTGTAACATTTAAAATCTATCGAAGTTTTTGATCTGGATTCAGTTATACAGTTTAACACTGTCTGTCTAAGGTTTTAACGTTCAAAAACCAAAATTAATTATTAAAATCATTACTTAATTTTTAGCACATCTATTTCATCATTTTATAGCAGTCCTATTGAGTAAGGGTTATCATGTGGAATCCTCTAAGCTTATTTTCTGAGTATATAATTAACTCACCTATTACTATCTGGAACTATATAAATTACCGTCATCGTTTTTTATTTCTGAGTGATTTTTTAATAAAAATCCTCATTATTCATATTTTTTTCTTTTTTTAGTAGCAAATATTCATCTTGATTTTGAGGCATGCCATGTTCACTACTCCGGCAGAATATATCATCGGATTTATGTTTAAATAGAGTTCCATGTGCTCTTAAGGTTCACTAATTCTCGCATATTCGGAATCTTTTAACTCGAATCATCGTTTCTAAAGGTTCCTCCCAATTTAAATTAGATCCATTTATTAATAGAGAAAAAAAAATTTTGTTGATTTTAGATGCAATCGAATAGTTATTATTTCTCCTCAAAGTTTTTAAGATGGCTGCTTATGAGTCTACCTTGATACACAGTAAGCTCCCAAATAACGCGAACTTCGGATAATAATAGTTGGAATATAGTAACGCCACGACTGTTATACTACTACCTGTATATAGTTTCTCTCCTTCATTTTTTACAACCAGTGGAACATCGGAAAGAAACAACTTTGATACAAAGGCTGGTTGTTTGCACTCCATAAAAGCATCATGACCTTCTTATAGATATCGCAATTAACTAAAAATAGAACTTATACTGGAGTAAAAATATCAGCAAGGTTTTCATGTCAGCCGATTCCTCTCAATGACATACCTTATAAATCCCTAAGCGTTTCTTCATGCACGATTATGAGTTAAAGTGTTATTTCAAGCCATTAGATTATCAAATGCGATATTAATACCAATGCTTTAGTGATATTGAGATGAGATAGCTGTAATAGGTCAAGGCACGCGATGACAAGTCGTTTCAGGAGGGGCTTAATGTGCGCGATGCATATGTTTAAAAGTGGTCATCTAGATTTATGATCTATAGAGTCCTTAACTTGTGAAGATACAGAAATGAGCGAACCATATAAGCGTTAGGTTCTGCGGAGAGGCAAGGTGGCAGGTTCTTCCATTTTTTTTTTAAGTACTGCTGCAGCCTTTGGTAGGCTGAGAAATGGAGTTACCCATGTGAAATGGATTCTCAGATAGCTAGATTGAAGTTGGCTATTCAAGAAATTGCAGTGTCTGCACGTTTAAATTATATAGAGCTAGCGTCAACAACCATAGAGAGAAAAAATGACCGTCGTCGTGGATTAGAAGTTAACGATGTCCATTAAATTCCGCAAAGCAAACATAGTCAATACAGCTTTAGGAACAGCTCCCAGAGGAACGCCTTCAGTACGAGAATAAAAGTGGCGTGACAGAACAAGAGCGACCGAACCTAGATGCATATCTAGTTACTACCAAGTAGGCGCACATCGTCAAAACAAAGTGAAGGTGGCCCGTTCCTCTGGAAAGTCGAGCGAATGGGCAGTTTAAGGCAGAACCCAGTGTCTACACGTGTCATAAGCTTTTACAAGTAACAAAAAAAACAAAAAACGCATAAAAGTAGTTGAGAAGGTTTCTCTGATGTCGTGGTTCCAGTTTTTAACACAGTTTGATCCGCGGTTGCGAAATTCGCAGAGTGCAGGTAATAAAGAAAGGCTAATAGGCTATGAACTTCCTCTTTCGCCGTGAAAACAGCTCTGGCCGGCCAGCCGAGTGGTAATCGTCATAATTTGACAAATTATTAAGCATTGACGTATCTCTTAGGTGGGTCGAGTGGCTATCAGAACTATAACCTAATGCATTTGCAACAGCTTCTAGAGCAGAGATCGTATCGGCTATCTCGTCCCGTTAACGGCAGACGTGAATAGTGGGGTGAAGATCAGAATTTCTGGACTGGAAAATATATTTCGTGCCAACTTTCCACCAACTAAACGAAAGGAGAGTGCTGGAGTTCACAGTCAAAGATATAAGTTCTTAAAGTATTGGTTTTACCTGTTTTGGCGATAAAATCATTCTGCACTATGATCTCGCCGCAGGACATGCTTTAAGGAATAATAACTGTTTGAGGTTGTGCGCGTTCCTTTTTTGTATTGCTTAGTAGAGTTTTTTCTCTCCGTTTAGCTTGTGTGCCACACTTTGGGACCACCAAGGCGTTGCAGAACGCCTATCTGCGGAAGATTGCTGACGGAACCTTCCGCGCCTTGATTATATTTTGCCTGAAAGAAGATTTAAAGGCATCATCAACAGTAGGAAACCATTTGTGAATGGTAAAAATTGTAAGAGGGATAAAAACTATTAATATACTTATACATATTTCTCTTCTATTTTGCTTATTTTAGTATTTATTTTAGGATATAGTAAATTTCATTTTAGGATTAAAAAACTATTTGTATATACAGTATCTTTTATTTATTAATTTTAGCGGAATTATATTTTTGTCTACATGTGGGTATCCATTTTTCACTAAATTTCACTATAAAATCACAATGTCTTGCGACAATTGTGGACTGACTTCTAATTCAAAAGCACATTGATCGGGAGTGGGGTACTATTATAGTCCGTGTGGTAGGTAATCAAAGTGAATAATCAAAATGTTAAAAAAGATGAGAACATGAAATTTCTGGTTGATATATACTTTTCAAATATTTCAACTATCAACCTATCTCTATTCTCTTGACCTTCTACTCACCAAGTCAAATTTACCCTAACTAAGATTTTTAAGTGATAGATTTCTAAAACCAAAGGGCAGAGTTATCTATGGAATATCAAGATTTTATTCAAAGAGCAAAAAAAACTTTGAAACAACTAAAATTTCAAGTGGCTAAGGCTAATGTAATTCACAAATTCATATCTGTATATATCATTTTTAAAATCCTTTAAATCTTTTCAAAGATTTTTTTGTAATATTAATTTAATCTGCTTAGAATTAAATTTTCGTCAATTGTGTAAACTATATGGGTCTTGTCACATGGGCGTAGGGAATGTTGTTGAAGTTCTGATAACTCGTGCTATCAATTGCAAATTACAATCAATACTATCTCCGAAGCTTATAGCAGTTTTTCGATTATTGGTGTGTATATTATTAGGTCACAAATCATTTGAAAATTTAAGTGGTTTATGTTTAATATAGAGAAAATGAGAGTAAAGGAGGTAGAAGCCACGTGGCTATCGAGACTAGGCCGTAGGTGGTAGAATGTTTGTCCGAGAGTTTAGTTATCTGTAGGTGTTGTAATTAATCCCAAAATTTGGTATGAGAGTTAGGTAAACAATGCATCATTGCCTAACCATTCCCTTTCAGTGTTTCCCTAAAAAAAATCAAGCTTCAAAGTGTTCAGACTCCATTTTTCAACCTCAAAAATTCTGGGTTTTTTTGTGTGTGTGTCTGTGGTCTTCTAACACTTTAAAAATCAACAAATCAAATTACATTTGTCCTGCCTGTGGTAAGCCAACTACAATCTTCCTCAAAAAATTCAATTCAAAGTTTGCATTATAGGCCTAGATCACCTTCAACTTCAATAAGTCTTTGTTATATTTTTTGGGTCAGTTGTGTTCTAAACCTTTTCAAAAATTCAAATCAAATAATTTGGCTTGATGACAGGCTATCTTTCATTATTTCATCTTTCTTCAAGGTTCATTTGTTTGGGTCATTCTAGCCAAATTTCAGCGGAAATGTTTCTGACCCAGAGATACAAGCCCTCCTTGATAGAGTTAATAAAAAAGATCTAAGCCGTATAGTTCAAGCCATTTCATTTCTCACTCACAAGGCACAAAGTAAATATTTATCTTGTTTGTCCAAGACTTCACCCGTAGTTAACTGAACCCGTATAGATGAATATAAAATAAAATAAAGATGCAGTTATTAAAGGATCTCATAGAGGAAGTAGAGTCCTTGTTTAAAGATATTAAAAAATTTGATACAAATATAATAAAAATAATATAATGATAATTGAGCGTTAGACTTCTATCTACTGAGTAATTACATAATAAGGACGTTGGTGTAGTCAGATTCAAGTACACAATGCTCGATTAACAAAAATTAATGAAATAAAATTTAAAGTTATCAAAAATTCAACCCCTCCAAAAAAATACTTGCTCTCATTTCACGTGAATCTGTTCTTAGGGCTATTAGATTGTGGTTTCTTTGAGGGGCAATGAAACTGATAAGTTTGCTTCTAAAAAAACCTTCATTTCAAAATTTTAGAAGCTCCTTAGATTTACAAAAATTTAAGTGAATCCATTAAACTTCATTGCTTAAAAAAATAAATTAAAGGGATATACATACTCTCTTGATTCAAGTTTCTTTCTCATTAGTATAATAATTATAATAAAGCTCTTAAAGCTTCTAGATACGGAAGAGTTTAGTCGAAAGGATTCATCATTGATGAAATCATTAAAAAGAAAATCGATACCTTTTAAAACCAGGATTTTGACCCAACATAGAATGCACTAGGTTACTTAAATGATATCAGCAACATAATATATGAACTTGAGACGGTTTAACCTCAAAATATCTTGAGGAGCTACTGGGATTAGTAGTACTTAGCACATAGTTTTATAAAAATTACTGAATTGTGTAGATCAAAGAAATACTCGCAAGTTGAATTACCAATTACCCATTGATTTAAATCAAATATTTGATAGCTTAATGAAGTTATCAAAAATATTGCTAAAACGTCAAATCATAATAAAGGTCAAAATTTCAATCAAGTCCCTTCCCATAATACTCATTCAAAATTTAAAAATGTAAATACTTCAGATAAGCCTAATTTTAAATTTAAAAATAATGAAAATCAAAGGACAAATGAGTCCTTAAAAATCTAATAATAGGCTGATTCCAATTCTGCTTTGCAAAATTTCAAAACTTATACTAATTGAAGTTAGTGGAAATGAAGCTTCTCATGGTATTGATTCTTCCACTTCTAAAATCAAAGGTTATTCAAGATCATGTAAGTTTTGTTCATCCCAAGGTCATGTGAGACCAATTGCAATGTTTATCAAACCTATAAATTTAAAAATGAAAAGTGTAATGAAATAAATCTATGCCCCAGATTGTTCTAAGTACAAACATACTGCCAGATCCAGTGTCCCTGACTTTGATAGAGCCAACTTTCTTTATGCCAAGTTTTGCAATAAAGAAAGTCATATGTACAGCTCTTTGTAAGCCAAGGAAAAGTTCCATCCTCACAAATGTATGTCTTAGTTTTTAGTCAAAGCACCAACAATTTATATTGGTTGCCATCAATTACTATAAGGATTGGTAGGGGTAAAGTTACGGCTTCAGTTCGATGCCTAGTCGACTGGGCTCACAGAGTCCTACCTTTCTAAAAAGCTTGCTGACAAACTCGAAGTATATCTGTTAGGAATCAGCAAAGCACTCCATACGATATAAAAACCTTATTTAGGTGTTAGCGCGGATTAACTATAGTAATAAGAGGCCCAAGGACAGAGAGTTTTATCTAATAGGTATTTGACTAGAGAAGAAAAATTAGGACTTTATTAGCAACCTTTCAATAATATTGCCAATTTCATATAAGAAATTGTTTAACATTCACTAGAATATCTCTCTCGTAATTTTTTTGAATTTTGGCTAAAACAGAAACCTCATGACTGCATGAATTTTACTCATAATGTATGAAGTATTAGGTTATTATATATTATTACAGTAAGTACCATTGATTAATATACTAATAGGCCACTAACCAGATATTTGCCGGGATGAGTTTACTAAGCTATGATGAAGAGGCCAGAGAAATTGTCACAATAAGAAGCTGCATAAATTGAGACTTCATTATGCACTACTTATAAACGCAATGCAATAAGTTACAAGCTTCTTTGATGAGCTCGTTCTAAAAACAAATTTTAACTTCACTGATTACACTTTGTTAACAATTTCTATAGGATGAGGGTTATATATTTCTATACAGAGTCCATTATGATATACTATAATTGATATAGGTCCTAATAGTGATCGGAGGTATTACCTAGAGTTATTAATATATGAGGATAAGTGCAAGATGAACAGATGTTTTTAGACTTTTTATGTAGTACTAACCACGCGTTACTAGACTATCAAACACGAGATAAATATGACCATCATTATGGAGTCTGCTTAGTACAAGTGTATATTTTATAAAAAATTATGTAAGCCGGCTGTGACAAGTTCTCTATTTAAGTTATACCGAGAATATATGTCTGTCATAATCATGATGTAAATATGTTATTAGTGTAAATTAGCATTACTGAAATTAAAGAAAAGAAAATAAAATTGACAAAAATAAATACAAGTTAGGTACAGAATCTATTTTGTGTATCTATTACTTGTTTGAAAAAATAATATAATGTTATTCCTTGATAGTAATTCTCAATAGACGTAGTGTACATGCTTTTATATATGTTTTCATATGACTACTTATATATATACCCAGTAACTTCATCATCTGTTTAGACGCCTATATCCTTTTTTCAAAATTTAAAAATAACTAATAAATAAAGTCTATATATTTGATAGAATGATCCTATTATAGTAACAGACCGTTAAAAGGTATTTATAAGAGTGAATTGGCTTGTTATCATTAGCTACAAGAGTATGATGGTAAGGCTCGTCGCATAAGCTTATGGACTTGGAGAAAGTGTAGTCCAGGCCGTCTAAGAAACATTTAGCCGCTGATCATGCAAAACGAGCACGAAAGGCGGAATCTTACTAGCATATGAACGCATTTAGAAAGGAGCGGGAGGATAATAAATGGAGTAAAATTGTCATAGGAAAATAACGTAAGCAAAATGTTGTAGCTTGTTATTTAATAAATGTTAATTCGTTAAATAATTTACTTAATAACAATAAGAACAAGATAAAAATGAATAAAAAAAAAAAAAGTAGTAAATATATAAAAATACGAAATAAAATCTTTTGAAAATCTTCAAAGAGCAACGAGGTGAAAATGAAATACATTTTTTTAGGTGAATACCTTTAGTATAAATTTTGGTTTCGGAAAAATGATTAAATAAATAGAAAAAAATAATTAAATATTAAATGGCTATTTTAAAGTTGCTTCCAATAAGCTACTATAGCGGTACGGGGATACATTGATATATTATATATATATTATTAATTTGTAATGAGTTAATTTCAGGCATATTATTAAGGGGTAGTCGAGCTCAGAACGGGGGAACAATCAGTGAGTGAGGGATAGTTTTTTCATATTATACTACTATCAGTATAGGTAGAGGTGGTGAGAGTGAATACCCTCACGACCTCATATCAAATTCTAAATACCAAAGAGCGGGTGTTCAGGAGAACCTCCTACTCGAGAGGGGTGAGTGGAATTTATAGATAACCGCTATGCGCCCGTAGTATCCTACGAGCGCGTAGACAGACGTCTAATCGACTCTGCCATCTGGTTGCGTTATACGCTTGCGGTTTATATTATATCTAGTTAAAGATCAGATATGAGCTAAATTTTTTTAATAGGTTAAGCTTTCTTATTTAATGTGACACGTGTCACGTTATTTCAGAAATAAAGAAGAGTTACGGATAATATAATAAAAGGTCTAGTATAAATTTTTTTCTACAATATTACTCCGTTAACCGTTAAAATTTGATTTACAGTATGTATCATTAAATATTTATTTATTACTTTTATAGTATAAATTATTATAATTGTTATTTATAAGATTCGATTTCGTATAATCAAACTTATATTTATTTACCCAAAATTATTTAAATAAACGCCTCAATCCATGGCTCAAAATGATGTTTATTCTTACCGGTTATTCATCTATATATGTACTCACCGTTTTATAAAAATGTTTAGACGTTATTCTTAATTTACTGTTAATATTCTTCATATTCTTATTTGTTTCAATATAATAAATGACTGAAAAAAAAAGAGATATAGATAAATGTCTATTGGCCGTTCGACATGAGTATCATTTAAAACTAACTGAAGATATATTAGTTATATTTTGAAAATATCAAGAAACTTATTCTTTAATATTTATAGTGAAAATATTAATATATATATAAAGTAATAGCGCCTCATAAGCTTTGGTTAATTTAATAAAAATTATAATACATATTTTGTTTATTAATTAAAAATTTGTTAAAGTATGTTAATTTCCTATTCATTTGCACTGATAAAATTATTAGGGACAAATCTCGGTGATTGTTCTCCGTTATAATATAAATGTTATCCATGATTAATTCAATAATATGCTTCATTATTTAATACTAACAGCGTAATATTAAATACAATTAATTATCACAGCATTTTGTTGCGATGGGTGCCTTCACTAGATAGTAGACACCTAAACGGGTTATTTTCCTACATATTAAAATGTTAATTCAATAATAGATAATTATGTCTACTTTATCTGTTATATATATAAGAGAGAGCACATAACTCTAAACTCCGATTATAATTACTCATTTCTATCATTCCCCAAACAATTGGTTATATATACAGTATTCTAGGTCGTTAATGGAACGCAAAGCGGCGTTTATCAATTTACTGCTGTTATTCCCAAACTCTGTACATAAGGCCTAGCCTCTAAGAGAAGCTCAGAAGTCCATAACTCACACAGCTCTACCGCTCAACACCTAGAGAGAAAGAGAGGTAATGACCAATGGGGGATAGGATTCCCGGTGCAAACCGTGGTGGGTTGGGGCAGGGATATAACTGGGTTAAAAAAAGAAATACAATAGGGAAAATAAACATGAAAAATATAAAAAAAAACGAATAAAAACAAAGATCATGGTCAGCTCACGCGAAAAGCTACATAGATGCTACGGGCGAAAATGAAATACACTCATATACTCGGGGATATCCTTATGGTTGAAAATTCTCTCAGCTATTTGTGGGAAGAGAATTTCTCAATACAATAAAAAAAAATTAACTATAAAATTGGCTATTTTTTTTTTGGGGCAGGGGACATAGTACGTATTAATATTTTTTTATGTATCAGTATATATATTGAACCTTTGTACGCTATTACACGAGCACTTTTATGTGTGACTCGAGTCTCGATTCTGACCCGCGCTTTTTTTTGAGCTCGAACTTTTTACCGGTGGACACTTAGCACAGGCGTGGTGGGACTGTGGGCTCTTTCCACATATTCTAATTGGGAGGCCGTGTGGACCGTAAGTGTTACCGACCACCCCGCATACGTTTGGTCTTCCATGGGTCAATTTTCGAGATTACACAATAGTATGTCAAGCCGTAGCGTTTCCGGTAGGATCCTTTTCTAGCGGCAGGGTAGCGGAGGTTGTAATATTTGCCACGAGACCCTACGTAAGTTCTCTTCTTGCGAAGAAGCCGATAGAGAACTTTCTTGAGACATCCTCTAAATCTTGTGCTTTGAGGTAGAGTAAGAAATTTTTGAGAACCCAATCCCTTTGTGTGTGAGAATCTCTTTAGTCTAAATATTAAATATTAGACAGAGAGCCACTCAAAATATATTTTTATGAGAAGACGAAATCACTTAATTTATTTGTGCAGAACCCTCCACGCAAGAGAGGTGTGTTGACATCACCAAAGCGGTCTTCTGCGCACATTATCCATCCACCGTTGTAATACGTATTTGACTTAACAAATAACTTTTTTTCCTTATTTTGTTCTACTCACTACCTATAAATTTTTCTGAACCATGGTCAATTTTGCCCACGGTTAATTTTTAGATCTTAACACTCTTATTAGGGGCCATTGACCCGTTTTTCGATGTCTTTATACCTTGGTCATTTAAATTACCATCTAGATTTAGATATTCAAAACATTTTCATCATCCTAGTTTGAGAGATCATGCCATAAAATTTTTGAAGCTATCCACATCTGTCTTCTCATTGAAAATCACTATAAGAGCTCTCTGTACATTTATTAACTATATTCCGGTCTTATACCATGGGTCAATTTGAGCTCCTAAATCGGATAATTTATTTAGGCTAAAACCCTTTGGTCCATTACCAGTTGGTCATTTTGGACCTACACAGGTAATTTTATTGTGCTTAATCCTGCTCACTTTATGGGATACTTACCATTGGTGTCACTTTATATACTATCTAGTATATATTGAGTTCTTCCATTTAATAAAGTCAATCTACTTCATCTTTAAGTATATATATATATATATATATATATATATATATATATATAATATCATATTAATTAAATATACTGTATATATTACTGCTTTTTAATTTCTTTAAGCACCAATAACCCTATTTGTAGTCTTCCATTAGGTCAATTTTCGGCTCCTACGAGCGCCACCAGATAACCTCATATTTTCATAAATATAGCTGACGCTACTTCGCTCCGTGACGCAGAATCAGCGAATCATACCTATTGTGAAATCTCCTAACCTCTGAACGAAAATTATGTCCATCGGAGATACATGAATCACAAACTTAGAAAAACAAATACAAAAAACAAAAAAACAACAAAAACAAAACAATCATATCTCAGAAAACTACAAGTTTTGTGATAAAATCATTTTTTGGAAATCCTTGTAAAATTTTGGTTGGAAAATGTAAAAAAAAAAAAAAAAATTAATATAAAATTGGCTATTTTTTTTGGGGGGAGTCTATCGGCGGGGGACACTCGGTATAGTATATTATTTAAAGGTTTACACACACACACACTTACACTTACTAGGCCTACTATCGGGAGCTTTCACTAGTGAGACGAGTATATACACACATTCAACGTATAGCAGGCGAGACTACTAACCAATTGGTGAGGAGCCATCGAGGTTTCACCTATAACTTTCCGATACAGTGGTAAGTGAGCGACAGCAGGTGAAGACCAATCGAGCGACAACGACCAATCGCTTTGGCTCTTCCATAGGGTCTCAAAGATATGTTGCAGGCGGGTTACGAGAGCGGATAATACCCTCCCTCTTCTGTCCCTGCGCTTGGTGAGGAATGATTTAGTCTCTAGACCTCCTTTTTCGCAGTAGTCGTTTATACTCTCGCAGTGTAAGAACAGGTCCGAGAATCATTTCGGCTTGACGCTTGCCCATATACCATTCTTCACAGAAGGTTTGTCTTGCTGAGATGGCTGGAATGGATTCTGTAGCGGTGTTTACCAAGCACCGGAATGAAGTACTAGCGATGTTGTATTTAGTGTTCTATGCATTGGGGTATATTTTCTTATTAGTTTAGAAATGAACAAAAGGAAATGACAAGATAATTGTTAGAAAAGTCATTTACTCTGTAAGTAGCGAGAGGTAGTGATGCACAGAGTATAAGCGATACTTAAATGAGTTCGCTCATAATTGAGTTACTGTGCAATGAGTGCCAAGTGAGTGCCACAATTAGTTGTATCTAAGTTAGTGACCACATAGATAAGTGCCTAACTGTGTTTTAATTGTTTTTTTCTATTTCTATTTTATAACTCTTTTTCTCCATACAGCATTTTTCAATAGACTCCCTTGCACGGATAGATTCCAAAATAATGTGCTTCCTTTCTTCGGAGCTAGTGGTGGTTTACTCTACTCTCTGAGTTGTTGGAGAGAGTATATTGAATGTATTTTTTCGATTTATTTTTTTTGGGTATATTTTACTAGATTTTATGCTGATGCGCTTTTTACAGCTATCTAAAACTATTATGTGAGCCAGCATTTACACAGAATGTCATTTTTTCCTTAACCTAGTTAGTCATCGTTTAGTATATTTCTAGGTACAAGATAGGATTCTTATATGGCACACCATTTTCTATGAGAAGGCTGATGACCCAATCTTTATTACAAAATACCTATATACCTCATATGACTAACTTATATATACATAAGTCTACAACTAAAACACTACCAATTCTCACAATATCATATATATATATATATATATATATATATATATTACTATATATATATATATATATATATGCAGATACACTTACACTTTACATACCTAACACAACTTCGATATAATTTATTGATGTCTTCGACTTATAGCATGCCTATCAATTTTGATGCTCATATTATATTGAATTAGTCACCAGCATATAAATGCCTAATCGAGATAGATAGATACTAAATTTGATCTATATAGAAGATATAATTCTCTTTGATTATCTTCTTTGAGTTTTTGAGTAAAGAGCTGCTCATGCTTTGATACCGTATCTATGAAATATGCAGGTTGACTCCTCATGGTGGCCCTGCATGTAGATTTTGAAAAATTCACACCTTTTTGAGCATGCGATATCAATGGCTTTATCTTTTTTTCAACTCTAGAACAAAGTTATAGTCTATGAAATACGTAAATATTCTGTTTCTCACTAATTGTTCTATTCCCTACTTAGAGCAATCATGCCAAGAGCAACAGCACGCCTACGAAAATGCGCTTTCTATAGATAAGTTCAATAAACGGAAGCATAAAGATACTATGTCACGCCACAAAAATCAAATTTTGCAGCGCGCGGACCTAGATGCAGACTCGCACTTCTCCCCGCATGCCCTCAGCTACCCTGCGAGCGTCACTCTTGGGCGCGCTACCTGGCGCAGTTCCTCTGACCCGACGCGTGCGCTCCTATGCAAAGAGGCGCAATATTTCCATCGAGTATCTTTCTGAGTAAGTATGTATATAAAAAATAAAATAAGTAATGCCCATATATCGGATAAATGTTTAGTGTCCAAATAATTATCAAACTCACATTAATATAATATCAATACGAATCAACACACATAATATAATAGAGAAATGTGTCTTAGTTCACGATTAAGTGGCTTAAAAGAGTAACTCACCTATCATTTTTATTTCATCTCTAAAAAGACAATGTTTAATACATACTATTATTAAAAATTCAATTTATATTCAGCGAACTAAAACTATGTTATACCGATGGGGATATCAATACAAAACGCTATGGTTCTCTTATAATTCAAGTAATAACACAGAAATTCATATGGTTTTTTGGAATCTCTATAGAACAGTTAACGTATATAATTATTTATATAACTAGTTAACATATTTCTATTTTATAAGAGAATTGTGTGAGAGGAGATTGTGAGGGCAGTGGTTCATAAGGAGGAGAAAAGGTAAAATTACCAAGAAGTTATGTCTGTCAATATTAGGTGAGTAGTGCATTTTTATATTTATAAACTACAGTTTTAAGATAGTCGTGTAATATTATTGTATTTCATGAAACAATAGAGACATTTTGAGTACAGTTATTATAAGCATAATTGGAGCTGAAAAACAATGGTACAAGTATAATGTGAGTAATCTAACTACCTAAGGGTTAGTCATGTTTGAGTGAGTCGCATCAATTGGCTCTATGGACGTGCACTCTTTCGTTGGTAAATTTTTAACATGCTTTTTATACTATCGTGTATGTGAGTTATTGACTCTCCGACTTTATAAAAATTCGCGGAGTGATATATTTTGATTGACGTGAGTCGGGGTTTTGACCTGCATAATTGAATTTTTGCGATATGCGGTGCGTATTTTAAAGACGCAATTATAGGCTTCATTATATCCATAATGACGCTATTGTAATATTTGAGGGGTGTTGAATATCGCTTTAAAAAGCAGTAAATATTAGATATTATAACAGCTATAGAGGTGATTGAATCTAGGAAGAAGATAGCGGGTCTAGTGATAGTATCTTTCTTTGAAAGTATTATTTATTAAAACTGCTGTGTGTACTCACTACAAATGAACTCGCATTCCCGAGTGATTTTTTAGTGTTATTCATGTGACTCACTTACACTCTCATATCAATAGATGTGTTTCGTATATGGACTTAATTACTGACTCTAGATTATTTTATTAGTTAATACACGATTAACCAATTCATAACCGCAGTCTAAAATGTCTGTAAATTTCAGATAAATCAACGATAGAGTGTGACCCTAACCACCTAAAAGATCGGAAGGGACTTTATATAGAGCCTTGTGAATTAGTTAATATGTAGTAAGTTATTTTATTTGTTATCCATCGCACCTTTTTAGATAATGTTTTCGTGTAAAGAGTCGTAGTTACTACTTAAATGTAGTTACTTTCTAACGATATCTAATAGCTCCTTGAAATTTGAAGTCTAAATACGGTCTTTTTATATTCTCCCAGGGGCTATATCAGTATTTTAGGTCAAGCTTTACGTAGGTCAAAAAACAATCCGATGATTTCATTACATTTTGTAATGGTGTCCTTACCATAAGATTTTACAGCCGACCTATATGTGTGCGTATGTCTCTTACAGCTGTATTGTAGAATCCTACGCATAGTATGTTTGGAACACTATAGCTTGCTCTAGTTAACTTACGTGGTGAATTACATTTTATCCTTAAAGTTGCAGGTTTATATATGTAACATTTTACTAGTTAATTAATCACGTCTATACCTCTGAAAATGTCTTTTTGTCTCATTTATCTTATGAAAGCCATGATGTATTATTAAGAGATTGATCTGAGGAATACTTATCTCTATTTCAACACATATTGTGTTACTAGCTCTTATTTGTAAAAGTTGCATTTTTATCGTGAGTGTATATTTGTTTATGTCTACCGTGTATTTAGTGTATATATAAAATACTTAACTCGTTATATATTTTGTAGATTTACATAAATCATTGTCTAACTATTCATCTGTGTATATATTTTTTCTATTTATATACTATATTCTTTTATTCATATAATCACTTCTAAAGATTCTTAGATCTCATTTGCCTCTAGTAATAATAGACTTTATATCAATCGCCTATTGTGATAAATATTTGATTAATAATGTTTTAATAAACACACATTCACATATATTGTTATCGAAGCGCTAGATAATAATGTACACATAGAATGCACGTTATAGTGTGACAATCTTATACAATCACATTCTTGTGCAGCTATACTCCACTTATCATTTAAGAGGACTCAGAGATACACCTTACACATTTACCACTTATTAGATAGAGCGTTTCCATAAATTTAATAGAAGCGTTGATTTGTAAAAAAACTTATATAAACTTGCGTACAACACTGATCTCGTCTTTCATATGCAGAGCGTAATGGTCAACTACCACACAGAGAGAGAATACTATATTCTGAAAATCACATGATTTTGGATAAATAGGAAAGACACTTAGACACCCTACAAAAGTGATTTCATAGTACTTGTGAATATTGTCAGACCTGATGTTCGCCTAAATAAACCAAGGGAGGATAATGGACTGGGTCTTTAGATCCTACAGCAGTGAGCGCTAGCATGACACAAATCTTACAATAACGTTTACACAAACAATAATAATTCTCTCACTAAGTTTCGAATCATACTCACTAATTGACAGGTGGCGTAAGGGTGTTAATACGTCTTTTATCAGATAACCTTCAGAGAAGACGAGACGTGTAACACCCTAATACACAGATTGCTAGCATTTCTTAATTCTGCTCTATGTTTTCTTCATCTACTCAGATACTAATTACTTACATACACTTATAGTGATTATACATCAACAGATCCACTCAAAAACAACTTTTAGCTACTATCTGCATCTACTTAACATTGTATGCAACCTGCCGAGTTGTTACAAGATCCCAGGTATGGCCTATGTTTTATACTGATATTAAAGACCATCCGTATGTAGGAAATACTAAAGCCTCTTTGTTTAAGAGTATTCATTTTCCTAAAAAATCTGCCGAGTTATAACATCTCGCTCTACATGTCATCAACACATACTATACTCACGTCTCACGAGCTACAAACGATTTTCAACTCTCGTAGCTATCAACGGAGTTACGTGTGTTATTATATTACACTAAAGCATCTGATCAGGTAAGATCTGCATATACCCCTTACTTACATCACAACTGGACAGCGCAGAGTAGTGTATATTGAGTCTTCATAACAACAAAACTTCATTATTATGATAATAATAAATGTAGATAATAGATTGAGTACCAGTGGGTTATTAAAATATTATTAGGAGATATATATGTTTAGTGAGTGGTAGTGGTTTTGCCTCTTGTTTAGTTACAGTTAAACACAGATCACGCTTCCTTTTTGTCTTAAATCAAGGTTAAGGATATAAAATATTCCGACTTTTCATCGCACTATAAATAAAGCAGCTACAGGATACAAGATTTTATATGTCAAATAAGCTTCGTCAGGATTATCTATATTGAGAGGACGGTTCGTATAGAACCTTAACGAACAGCTGTAAAACGTCCAGCTACCTGTATGCTTCTTCTGATGTTTGGTGTGTGATGATACGATTAAGAAACGGAAAAATTTACGGCGTGTAAGTAATGACTTGGTTCAAGGTTTAGGTCACCGTAAAAACTGAGTAAAAGAGGAATAGGAAATGTACTTAATAGAATAGGTGATTGATGTGATCTTCGCCTCTAATACGATGATAGTGGTAATGTTTTTACATAATATGGTTACAATCCTCTAGTAACTATTATAGAGTTATATAATAAAATGTTTATAATCAAATCTCTATACTATAATTACGATCAGACGATCGACTGTACAGAGCAAAGATGCTTTCCTCCATCCATCCCAATCCAGATTGTTTTGAGAGTGAATTGGATCTCTTCTCAGTGAACCTACAACAGATCAGTGTGAGTGATTACCATTTAGTATTAGTATTACCCGTTCATACTTTTGCAATCACAAATATCGATTGTCTCTCAGAATATCAATATCTGGACTTCTGACCAATATCTTGATCCTTCGAATGTGTTTTTAAATCTGTAAGACATAATTAAGTAAAAGAGATGGGTTTCAGTATTCTATCGAGGAACCGTCATAGTAAATTTCCGAGACAATTTCAGTTATAACAATTGTTTTAATCAACTTGTAGTTGTTTTTAAATGAAACATCTCTGAGGGCATCAGCTGCAAGTTACCCATACGAAGCTACTTGAAACTTTTTTTAACTTAACAAAAAAATTATTCTCAAGTGCAAAAGAGTCTTCACATACAATCATTGTGGATTTTCAATTTAAAAGATGTAGAGAAACATAAGAACAAACGCAGCTAAATCTAAAATAAACAACTACAAATATTATGGACAGATAAAAGGTGATATTATTACTCTCAGGAAAGACTTATTCTAACACTCAGTGAAACGCCCCGCTCAGGTTACACCAGATTACACATGAATTTCCAACCTTATACGTTCAACAGCAATGTTTATAGGAGCAAAACTAACAGCTCCAAAACCTATATTAAATTACTGGATGCTTATCCATTTATGGACGTAAAGTGAAATTATCTTCCCTTAAACATATGTATTATTGAGACAAATGCTATTTGAAATCGTAACTCAAAGTGTCCAATCAAGAGAATAGAGACTAAAATTTTTAACTTTCACAAAGGCCTATGAGTATATAATATACTAAATTCGTCAATTGTTTACTTATACTCAAAGTATATAGGAAATTGTAGAACACGATGCTTATTGTGGAACTATGGAAAGTCTGCCTTTAAATTATACACCAATTCGGACTTAGATGGTTTTCAGTTTTCATGTGAATGGCTGCAAAATTGGAATTAATCGGTCATTGGAATATGAGATGATATATACGAAGGACTCAATTTACAACATTATTGAGTTTCTATTTTACACGATATCTTTATTTAGCCAAGTGACCTAGTATTTATATTGCAATCGTAAAGCGGGATAAAGCCCCTAGACCCCTCTACAGGTAACCCAAAGCGTATGCTCAGCCGATTACTCTTTTTGCACATTATGACTGTCATGAAAGTCTGATTCTATATTGCGTTATCCAGTTATATTTTATCTTTACCACAGCTTTATCTATATTTCTTAGTGTTGTCTACTTTATTTAGAATATTATAACATATTCATATCATATTACGCCACTTACATTCTTATGAAATATGAGATTTATTTAGCGCTCGAACTGGAATTC
This sequence comes from Trachelipus rathkii, assembly GCA_015478945.1. Lineage (NCBI taxonomy): Eukaryota > Metazoa > Arthropoda > Malacostraca > Isopoda > Trachelipodidae > Trachelipus > Trachelipus rathkii. The sequence continues at coordinate 24,503 of JABUQX010019781.1, forward strand.
TAAATCTTGACAAAATGAATTAAAGATCAATCCAAACAATTCTAGGTTCTAGGTGAATTATAGAACATGTCCTCATTTATTGCTTAAAGAGATATTTGGGAATAGTATGTCGAAATATACTTTATTATATCTTTGAAAATTATAAATAATTAGATTATAATAAATGAAGTAGAAAAAATTATAACTTACTCGTTTAGAGACAAACTGGAGATAAGATTTTTGGGTGTATTCACTGATAATGATCTTAGCTCTGTGAAAATTGCACAATCGTGAACTTATCATGCACACAACTTATATCTACTCACGAGGGATGTTTCGAGCAATCGCAGCACCTGCGCGTTACTAAGCAATATCGAAAGAGCATTAGAACGTGACTAAAATAATGTCTGTTCATATTTACCGTAATTGACTCTCTGAGTATTTTGATGTTAAGTGTTTATAATAATGATAATCCATTTATGAAAAATACTTTTTTAAAATTAATATGTTCTCCAGATCTCTATAGAAATCTAGGATATTATGATTTCTCTTCTGTGTACATTAGTATCTAATCACTCCCGGGAATGTCGTATTTATAGGAGCGCAAGTATACTGTATTAAATTATATCATTTATCCTAATATTTCTAATATATTATTTTTTTTTTTCATACAGAAATTACTGACCTTACCTTTACCTCATAGGCTGGCTTTTGAGGGATAGGGGCATAGGGAAAAAGAAATACTTGGTGAAAGCAACCATAATCAAGTCACGCTATAAAGGACGCAATCTCGCAGCGTTAATCGACAGATTTAGTGGGTTCCTTAAAGAATTAGTAAAGATTAATAGTAGGAAAAACAGAAGATGGCAGGAGTTCACAGAACAGAAGTGGCTGAGAAGAAGGAAACAACGAACGAGTCTGGGAATTTCAATGCTCGCGGAAAATACAATTGCGAGGATGGCACCAGCCTCATGGCACCCCTTGTATGGTGAGGGCGACGCAATGGAGGTGGAATGCGAGCTTGATTTAAGCCTAGGTCCCCAACTCCTGCTGAGCATACTGACCGTTGCTAGTACTATAGAATCAAGAATAGTGTGCCAACAGATCACGTTAAGAGCAGAGATTAGAGTGTTCAAGCAGAAGTTGGTAAAGTGTGAGGGAGACACAGCTTAATTAGTGCTCTATATATCGTATGAGACTCAATCTTTGTCTATATAGAAGGGTGGAGCTCGTGAGTGATGGCCCCCAGGATGTGGAGTAAGTTACTCCAACAGGGCATAAAGGCCCTTATATTAAATGAAGTAGCATGTGCAAGTAAAGAAAAAAAATTCCTAAGGCAACCCTGAACAGAACTCTCTAGTTTCTTTGAGGCCACCTTAGTCATAAAAGTTAGTGGATATGAAGGTTTTCCGCAAGAAATATTATTTGATTTATGTTCAGACACCAAGAAATTGTTTATGATTGTCACCGCCCCCCTACAGGTTGAGACGTTGAACGATCGCATAAAAAAAATAGGAAGTAGCTAGGGGAATTTTGAGGAGGATGAGGAAGGATGTAAAGTAGTTGAGTTTTCAACAGAGTTTGAATTTTCACATACACTGTGTTGTGTATATGCCCCACCAGGGGAAATCCATCCAGGGTCGGCAAGAAGAGATTAAGAAGAAGCTAGACAAAGCGCAACTCGCTAAGCATAAGAGAGAGCAGATATGAAAAGAGATGGTGAAGAATTGTGAGAGTTGATGTCATTAGGCATAAGAGTGAACAGAGTTAGAAAACGCTGAGGAGATCGTTGATGAAATTTAAGACTAAAGTTAGAGATAAAACAGAATCTTGAGGAACCATCTGTGATGAAGATTAACAGGAAGGAGGAAGAAAGTCGTCCGTGGTGATGATTATGGAAGCGACGAGAGATAAATTGACAACGAGTAAGCAAGAGAGGAGGAAACCCAAAAGGAGGGAGCTTAGAGAGTAGCGCGCATGCCATACTCGATCACAAGCCTTTGATATATCGAGTGCCCCCACCCAAGACTCCCCATAGTCCTAAGTGCAGAAAGACATAAATCAGTAGATAGGATAGTAAATGTCCGCATAGTTGACCCTCGAGCGCGAAAGCCTACTGAATATCTGAAAGAAGATGAGACTCAGATGATCCAGGAAATGGAGAGTTAAGAAGAGTTCAAAGATCTTAGATAGAATATAGTGAGAGCTATAGGACGATAGTTAGAAAGATCAGAGGGGTGCCCTTTTTCGGGGATTGGTTGAACAATGCGCGCTCAGACTAAGGAAATGTACAGTATTAAGGCATAGAGAGTAGAGTGGAACGAGGACAGGCCAGCTCAGTTGCACATCCCTCAGAACACGGGGAGGAATGCCATCCGGCCACTAGCTTTCCTGACCATATATCTCAGAATCCCATACACCCGTTCATGCTACACAGGCAAAGGCATAGGAACCTGAGAGAGAAGAAGCAGGAGGATGGGTGCCGGAATTGTTCAGGTAGAATTAGATGAAAAGGAGGCCGAAGAGGATTTGCTTTTCAGTAGGAGGTTGCTACAGACCGTAGAGCGATAAGTGGAGGAAGGCAGATTTACAAAGTTATTAGAGATGGTTTTGGCAGAGGCCAGAATTTTTATCAGAAGAAGAATTAAGGTCGCACTTTCTTTTAGGGAAAGCGCGCTTAGCCTGTCGATAATAGCCTGCAAACGTTCCGAGCAAATGGAAATTAAGTAAGAGTGATAGAGAGCGGAGAAGTTTCTTTCATAATGACCGATACTGCAAATGTCCTCTCTCCTGAATTGAGGCGAAGAACATCCCCCATACGAACCATGGATTTTTGTGGAAAAAGATTTAGTTGAAGATGGAATGAACACGCTCATACCCTCGACGATTCGGCCCCTTTTCAGCGTGACGTAAGCGTCCTCCGAGTCAAAGCAAGATTCACTCCAAGCAAAGTTTGCAAAGAAACGACGCAACGGCCCGCCCAATTAGCCGATTACAAGTGCCAGAAAGTACGTTTGGGGCAGGTGGAGCTGCTGGAGAAAAGTTTTAAAATTAAGAGCTACAGGATTGTGGTCAGAGTTCCGATAGGAGGGCAAATGGTGTATTTATAAGAGACAGGAGTAGTGGTGAAACATAAATCAAGCCGTGTTCAAGAATGGTTAGGACGATCTGGTATGTGTTAGGTTCTTTAATTAACCGTTCCAGATCGTTGAGAATAACGAATGTTTTGGCCTCCCCACCTGCATGAGTATGAGAGGAGCCCAACCACTCAGTGTGATGAACGTTGAAATCACCTTAATAGATGATCTCAGCATTTGATGGGAAGAAGTAACAGTCTCATGAAGAGTAGTAAGATATTCAAAAAGGATGTTGAAAATCTGTTCCGTAGGCGGCAGGTAGCGAAACAGCAGATAATGGTAGAGTAGGGAAAAAGATTTTAAGCCACAAAACATGCGAAATTAGGAAGATTAAGATTCTCATGACGTGTTACAGGATTGGTAATGTTTATATATGGCACAGACTCCCATTTAAGTCTGAAATTAATAGAAAAGGTTATAGTTTTAGTATTAAGTTTATTTGAAAAAGAATCCTGGCTAGCTGGGTCTCAGACAGCAATAAAACGTTAGGTAGAGAGTTAGCGAGATGCATATTCCATGATTCCGTGTTAGCTTTGAGGGCCACGAACGTTAGCAAAAGTCAATAGAGACCCCCAGCTACGCCCACCCCTACATCTCTCTGCCCTGTCATTCAAACAGACAGCCTCTTAAACAAAACACACACAATCGCCATACACAGCCCACCCAAAGAACCCTCTGAATTACGCCCACACACAACACACACACAACACAACACACACACAAGCACACACACACACACAACACACACAACACACACAACACAGATCACGTACAAAAATCATAAATATAATGAAAACTTGTTAGAAAAGCTAAGATCATCAGGCATGAATAATTAAATACTTAAAAAAAACTTAAAAAGTTAAAAAAGGTAAAACAAAAAACTTATCTTAAGATTTCGGCATGACAAGAAAGATTGGTTATGTTTCAAAATCGTAAAGCAAGATTTGAGAGACTGATTCTATTATGTAGCACATTAAATCTTCTAGACATTATGACATTAAAACGAACTGATCCCTAAGCAAAGTTAAAAACACACTTTATAGGAAAAATTAAAAACAAAACATAAACAGACACAGCAGAGCAAACACGAGCGCAACCTTCCACTTTGAAATCTAAACTATAAATAATGTTTCTTTTAATAAACTTGTAAATATATTTGATGCTAAAAATTTATGTGTCAGCGATTATGAAGTTTGCACTTATGTTTATAAATGCTTTAAAATAAAAACTCGTTTTCTTTTCCTGCTTTTAACCAAAGAACTTATTTATGTTAAAGAAAAATATGACGAATCAATAGATCAATAGATCATTGATGGTTAGGGGGGGTTAGATAGTGGTTTGATTTACTGATTTACTGAGTTAGGGTATGTAAAACATAACAATTCTAATAAAAAATATGACTTGAATCAATAAATCAATAGATCAATAGATCACGAATGGGTAGGAGGGTGATTAGATGGTGGTTTGATTTTCTGATTTACTGATTTACTGCTTTAAGGTGTATAAAAACGTAAATTTTTACGTTATAAACATGAAAAGCATAAAAATTTTAGTAAAACCAAAAGTAAATTAAAAAATAAAAAAAAATAATAATTTTTTGAAAATATATTTAAAAAAAAAATTAAGATGGAAACAAAAGCTCACTCGTAAAAGCTAAATATTATAAATTTTATTATAAGAAAACAGAACACGTTTACGTTCTTGCGTCGGTTTCGAGCCAGATCGATCCTGAGGGTGCGCACACGCTCGCACCGGCCCGGGCCAGCTGACGGAACCCGTATCGCAAGGGGAGACTCAAACACCCATATTCAAACTCTACGATCTTGTAAACATATATTTTGAAAAAAATATTGTATTATTATAAAAATATTTACTAACACGGCACCGCCCCGGAGCCAGCACCGGTGCGATGCCAACTTAAACTCTAAAGATTCAGACTCTTTTCTCCTTCTTCTATATACTATCCAAATTTCAGTCTTCCTATTCTAGACATTCCATTCTTTTTTTCTGAGGACCCATTTAAGGGGCCCCGACACCCTTTATGATCTTGAAATCATCGTTTTCGAGATCTACAGATCGTATTATTATGCAAATATTTACTAACCCAGCACCGCACCGGTGCCGATGTCAACTCTTATGATTCCGATTCCAAGTCTTTTCTAGAAATCCTACTCGAATTCCGCTCTCCAAATTTTCAGCTTCTACGACATTTCGATTTTTAGGGGGCAGCGTCCCCCTTACGGTTGACGCATTGTAACGTATTCTCTTCTACGACGAGATTACGTCACCACCTAGTATGCCTCCAAATTTTAACCCGATACGATAAATCTAACCCTCTAGATATATATATGAATAATAATGATAATAATAATAATAATAATAATAATATAATATAATATAATATGAATAATAATAATAATAATAATAATAATAATAATAATAATAATAATAATAATAATAATAATAATAATAATAATAATAATAATAATAATAATAATAATAATAATTATAATAATAATAATAATAAAAATCGAGCACCTGGTCGATTGGTCCGATCTCACGTTAGGTCTAACTCATTCGTTCGAATTGGAAGCGTCAAAATGCGTAAACAAGAATTTCGCCTTGCTCTCGGGGTAGTTACCCCTAGAATAACCTAGACTTGAAATCGCATGTGGTCAGTTTAACACCTTAATAGCCCATATACAAAGTTTCCTAACGATATCTCAAACCGTCTTCGAAAAAAACGGCGCAAACGCGGTGCTTCCCCTACTACTTTATATATATATATATATATATATATATATATTACTATATATATTAATATATATATATTTATATATAATATATGATATATATATATATATATATTTGTGATATGTTGTAATACTATTGGTTCGATATTAGTATATATGAATTATATATATTATTTATATATGTGATATTGAGGACGCTAATTGTGTGTCTCATTTCTATGGGATTGTTAGGCAGTCGGTTGTATGCGAGTGTGACAAAACAAGATGGGTGCTTGTAGATTTTCTTGAAAAATCTGTGCCCTACAATCTTTGTCTTATTTATCTTATGACATTTGATACTCTGTGTAAAAACTTCTTTTGAGTCTAAAATAAATATAAATTTTGCTTTAGAAACGAGTCGTAATTAAATTAATCTCATTTCTTTATAAATAAAGAACTGACAGTTTTTAGCAGACTCACGTTTCATTACTATCATTAATATTCATTATATGCTTGGCAATTGACCTGAAAGTTCATCATAAATAATCTCATTTTGAACTTACGTGTCTTGTTTAAACGAATAAGCGATAAAACACACATGATAATGATATGATAGAATTCTTAGGCAAGTTTGAAATGGGAAACGACTATAAGCGGAGAAAATCTTTAATAAATGAATCCCTTTTTTCTCAAAACTATAAAATTATAAGTAGAAAATAAACATTGAAATAGATCAAATAAATGCACATAGAACAAATACAAATAACGGGACAGATGTCTCTTGATACACTTTTTTTTAAACATAAATAATACAACTATATTATATTAGTATTATTATATATATATATATATATATTTATCATATATATATATTAATATAATAAATATATAATATATAATATATTATATATTATATATATAATTTAATTATATATAATAATATATATATATATTATCAAGAGTGTATATTAAATAATTATAATTTTAACTAATGATTTTAATATTAATATTAACACTAATTCTAATATAATTATATATACAGTTTTATAATATATTATTATGATATATAATATAATAATATACTTCCCACATATTAAACTATTTCTCATACATAATAATATGATTATATTAATATGATCTTTAATATTTAATTTATATTTTATATATATTTAATATAAATAGATTATTCATTATATATAATATATTTTTATTATTGTATATCATAATGAACTAGGAAAAATATAGACGCAGGGGCGTGAAATCTAGATATACTTTTATACTAAACATATATTTATTTTCGATGTAAAAATATTTCTTTGCTTTATTTAGTGCTTATATCAATGAAACTTGCTGAAATTGTAATAAAAACCAAATATTGAACAATTTGCGAAGACAAGTAATATTCTTCTCATAAAAATTTATCATAAGCAGATTTATTAATTATAGTATACCAGTATCTCTATTTCTATGATCTAGCTAATCTACAGCCTCTTTACTTTATAATTATCTTTGAAAAGTCTCTACTTAGTCTGGCCTAGTTCTGCTATTTTCACTATACTAATATATCGATTCTGAGTATAGGTATATATTATCAACCTGTACATAAATAATTCTATTAATTATAGCCATATTTAGGTGTATTTTATCTAAGTAAGATAAATGAAATTTCTGTACGTCTCATATATATAGTAAATAATATCTATGAGGTTGGAAAGTTTTCCCATTAAGCTCAATTTGATGATAATATACCGTTAAAGGATCAATCGAATCAGGGTTTATATATATTTACTTATATTAAAAATGACTAAATAGTATCTTATATTTTATTCTATAAATGGTAATAATAGTGATGAGAGTATTTATATTGCATATATTTATATAAATCATGTTAATAATGTAATATAATATTATAATACGTAGTTAATATTATAAGAATAATTATATATATACAACATAATGTATCTATTACTTTGATATATATATATACCAGTATATGTATATATAACATGTAATCAGCTAATATATATTATAACGTATACCCTATATATATCTTAAACTAATATATTAATATATTACTATTACTGTATATTTGAATTTAGCTACTTATATATAGATAATGATAGTAATAACTTATATCCAAATAATATATTATATAGTAAAGTCTATAAGTATCATATATATTATATATATTATTATATATATTATAATATATATATTATATATATAATATATATATTATATAGGTATATTATATATATATATATAATAATATATAGTATATATATATAATCATCGATAGATATATATATATATAATATATATATATATATTATATATAGTATAGTATAGTTATATATATATATATATATTACATATATATATATATATAATTCTATATATTAATATAATTTATATTTATATATTATATATATATATATATATAATTATATATAATCATATTATATATATATATATATATATCTATTATATATATATATTAATATATATATATATATATATATATATATATTATATAATATAATATATATACGATATATATTGGAAAAATAGCAGAATAGGGGCCAGAAATAAAGAGACTTTTCAAAGAAGTTTATTTTAAGTAAAAGTTAGATTACTAGATATAGAATATAGAAATCGTGGTATCAAATAAAAATTTTATAAAAAAAAAAGATATAAATTAATCTTCATATTAGAAAAATTTGATGCTAAAAAATTTGAGGTATCGATCTGCAGACTTATGCAGGAAACAGTAGTTTTTATGCGTACGATCTTACAGCTGATATTTCAGCTTGTAATGCTTATCATCTCAATACCCTAAGAAAATTATTATTAGGACTGAATCTCAAATTTGGACAAAGTATATCATCCTCAATCTCAGTTCTGGTGTATTTAGACTATCCTCAAATCATCGAGATTGACAGAGTTCGAAATATAATCTTGAATTATAATAAGAGAATGAAGAAGAATATTAAATGCTTAGACACCGAAAAGAAAGATTTTTCAGGTGTATTCGCCTGTAATGAACTTAGCTCTGTGAAATTGGACACCGACTCTAGACTTATCTTCAACACTTCTCCTCGGGATGTTTCGAGCAATAGACACTGGATAGCCGTGTATAAGAATAAAAACTCACTCGCTTTTGTAAAGGTGAGTAGCGGGGTTGGCAGTCTGTACGGGTTCCTTAGATTCATTATGTGTCTAGTTAATTTCGAGGTGCATTGTCACACTCCCGTGCTCTAAAGCATCGTAATACGTTCAATTTATGCTTAAGGACCTTATGTTTTCGCTGGGTGAGAGACTCGTACATACGTTGTTAATTTATGTGGGCCGAGACCCTGAGCTCAGTGTATTAATTTCATTTCAGGCCATTCCCTTCAAATAAACAGCTTTGCTCACTAAAAGCTGAGAACCTCTGTAAATGAGTGAGTTTGATGTTTCTTTCGAACAAATTAATGTTTCAACCAACCAATTTTTTCACTGACACTTTGTTATTTACCTATAAACTCATCTAATGCTTTAAAAGATAAAAACTTGTTTTTCTTTTTCCTCGCTTTTACCACAAAAACTTATATGGTCACTGTTTAAAGATATAAATAAATCTTGCACGAACATCAAATCAGAATCTACTTATATGTTAAGACGCGATAGGGTTATGCATAGTTGAGCCACTATGGTTGGATTATTCAATTAATTCTTAAAACGGTACACGCTATTGCATCCGATGGATATATGATACAAACATACTAAAAATTACCTATACTAAAACAAATATGACTTAATTTGCATTTCGAAAGTAAAATAAATCAATAGATCAATAATCACAGATGGTCAGGAGGGAATTAGGATGAAAATTATATAGTGATTGATTTTTCTGATTTACTGATTTGATCGCTAACGCTTTAATCCAACGGGTGGTTCGCTGCTAACTTAAACAACCGTAAATTTTTACGTTGTAAATTTTCTACACTTGTAAAACAATTTATTGTGTTCATTTAAATGAGGTCAGTATTCAAAAAAAATCCGTTTAAACTCTTTAACAAAAATATCAAAATGACAAACAAATAATAAATTTGTGAAAATGAGAGTGTTATATTTATGTTTTCCAAGTTTGCTTAAGGTATACATAAAAAATTAAGATGGAAAAAAAAAGCTCAACTACATAATAAGAGAACTTAACGACTCATATTTACTCACCAATCTCAGCTCACTTAAAACAGCACTATCGAACATTCGCTTTTGCCCCAAGGCCTTGCGCTCGGCTGCGGCCGACCAGTCGCGCTGGCCGCGGGCGTGCTGGCGGGGTGAGCGAGTCTGGCCGACCGCGCCCGAGGCCATCCGACGCGCTTTGTCCGCATGTTCGGTGCGCACAAAGCGGGAGACTCCAAACACCCCTGCATACATTTCAAATCCTCTACGCTCGTGTATTCAACATCATATCGCACTCCCGCGTGAAAGAAAAACATGAACGTGCGATTTAATTCCTAGCCCTATATCAGGAGTGTCTACTAAATATAGGACACCGCCCTATATGTCACTACACCACCTTTTCGGCACACGAAGCACTTAGGTTGCAGATAGGCTAACAATCAATACTCTAGCTATTATTTCAAATCAATAAACATTCTTTTCTATCCTTATTTCACTAGATACTATTATCAATATCTATCTAATGTCCACTTTCATTATTCTTGAATTATATATCCATATCTTTTTCTTAATTCTGAGGATCCCTTATAGGGTGCCCTGACAAACCTTTATATATGCTAAAAATCATCATTTCGAGTCTAACAGATCCACATAATAATATTCAATAAATATAATAGGCACTAATATCGTAAAATTTATATAGATCAAATCTATTATACTAACACCAAGCACCGCATCCGGAGCCAGTCTTTATCACGTGCCAGAATTTAATTCAACTCTACAATGATTACGATTCAAGGTCTTTTTATCGAATCTTTCGACTTATCCCGTAATCTCTACTCGCTCTCCTCCAATATTTCAGCTCTCTCTATCGTAACATTATCGATTTTTGAGTCGGGCAGTCAGTCCTCCACTTTAATAGGGGGTACGCATTGAGTTAACCATATATATAATCTCGTCTAGTATTATATACGACGAGATTATATCTAACGTATCACCACCTAGTATTAGCCTCCAAATATTTTTTAAAATCTTAACCGATACACGATAAAACCTGATAATTATCTCGATATATGATAAATCACTGAATAATTTATCATTAATATAATATTAATAATATTATTATATATATTATATATGTAAGTAAGATGAGAGATAGATAGAGAGAGAGAAAGAGAGATATAAGAGAGAGAGAGGATAGTAAGTAGAGAGCGAGTAGAGTAAGTAAGAGATATAGTAGAGATAAGAGAGAGATAGAGTATTAGATAGTTTAAATAGTATGATAATAGTAAGAGATAAGATTAATATGATAATAGTGTGAAATAGAATAAGTTATCCTATGAGTGATTTTAGAGCCGGCACCTAATTTCCTGAACAGTACATTATATATATTATATAACACCTTATTATAATAATTATCAACAGGCAACTACCTCACTACTACATAGTATATAATATAGATATATATATACGTAGGTTTTGTAACTAGATATAGCAACCTAAGTACTTATATATATATATATATATATATATATTATATATATATATATATATATATAGTATATATAGTGAGATAAATATTATATATATATATATATTTATATATTATATATATTATTATTATATAATAATATATTTATTCACTAAAACCTATTGATATATATATATTCCATTATATTTTATATCATTATTTATTATTATATATGACCATTTTTAATTTTCTATATTATATATAAATACTTTACTTTATTTAATATTATTTAGAGCACACTAACTATATATTATTATTTTTCTATGTGTCTTATGAGAGCATTTAAGTGTGCTGCGTTCATCTTTCAAAAGGGATGGCGGTATGTTGTACAAGTGCAAGTTAGTTACTTGATAAGCACTTTATGGTTGGTCTTCTTGTATACTGTTCTACTGAAAAATTTACATAATCGGATCTTATTTTATATTTTCCCTTTCTTTGTATTTCTTAATTAAATTAAAACAAATTTGATCCTAAAAATAAAATATAAATATTTGATTTAAAAAACAGAGTCGTAACTAAATCCATTAAAACTCATTTCTTATAAATTACTGATCAGGTTTCTAACATTTCAATCGTATCATTAGACTATACCCTTTAGCCACGAAATATGTCCAAAGTTGAACCACGCCAAAAATGGAGTTTTGACTTCGGGTCCTCTCCACCATTTCAGTAACAGACTCATTTGTCAGAGAGAGTATATAATATTTGGTATCCTACTTACACACACGGACAAACAGTTGCTCACCTGTAGAAAAATTTTAGAGAGTAATACGCCCAACAACGAACCCGCAAACAAATGCAGGATATAAGAGCAATGCACAGGGGCAAACAGAATGTCCTTGATCTTGTTTATTAGCAAGTGCGTGAGTATATTATATTAATGTTTATTTATTATTTCATAAATTATATATATATATATATATATATATATTATTATTACATTATTTTCGTAACTACTATACATATAATCATATTTTCTCTAAACTTTAAAATATTGAAGTTTGAAATTTATTGTTTGTCCTATATATTTATTTATTTTCTAACTGCAACATAAATTGTTACACTTTTTTGGGTATCATATAAGTCATTCTTTTCTCATTATTAATATATACTTATAGTACGGTACCTATAATAGTTCACTTCCATTACCAGAGTACAAGTGTTTGATAATGATGTGCCTTTATGTGATTCGTTTACAATTTCATATATTATTGGTATATGAGCCTGAAAAATACTACTGATATACTACGTATCACTGAGTATATATATATGTGATATCCGTATCCGCACTTAATTTATTATATATTATTACACTTATTAGTTCCAATTATATATACAGCTAATTATAATATAACTATTCATGTATTACGGAGAAGAACGATAGTAAGTAGATAGACGAGAGAGTATTAGTAATACGAGTATATAACATAGAACACCATGAGTACAGAGTATAAAGCTAGCGAGGGAGAGAATAGAGATGAAGATAAGAGAGTATAAGATAAGTATAAAAGTATAAAGGTACGTATAGTATAAATATGAGAGAGAGAGGAGAGAGAGAGGTAGATGAGAGTAATAGAGTATATGAGTAGTAACATGAGTATATATACTACTGAGTATTATTATATATATATTAATTATAATATATTAATATTATATATATATATAGTATTCTTATATATATATATATAATATATATATATTATTAATATATATATAATATTAATATTATTATTAATATATATATATATATATATATATATCATTATATATATATATTAATATATATATATATATATATATATATATATATATATAATTAATATATATATATATATATATAATATTAATATATAATATATATATTATATATATATATAGTTAATATTATTAATATGTACTATATATTATTATATTATTAATTATTATATAATATATATATATTAGAACAATAAAATAAAAAGAGGGGCGAGAAATCTAGAAATTTTCAAAGAACTTTGATTTAGATTTAAACATGATTATAGAATAATATATTATGTTTTATAACCTAAATAAATTGTAGTATTTTGTAAAAAAAAAATATTCAATTTTTTCAATATAAAGTATAATATTATATCTTTTTATTTCTATAAAATTTTATTATTTGATAAACGTATTTCTATACTATCTATTATCTAACAATCCACATTTACTTTAAATAACCTTTCTTCTTGAACAAGTCTCTATATCTGGCCCCTTACTTCTGTCTATTTCCACCATATATACATATATTCGTATTATATATATCTATATATCTAGTACTATATCTAATCTAGTATTCTATAATATCTCAATTATTATATATATTGAATCTATAAATTTATATAATTATATATATAATATATATTAATATATATATATTATATAATATACTTACAATGTGCGGTTTTACGTTGCTAGCCCTGTCAACCTATATATATTATTAATATTATATATATTATATATTATAATATATTAATAATATATATAATTATTACACGTGTATCACATTTTGATTACTTTGAGTACCATTTCACTACCCTTTTAATATATATAATAGACTCATTTATATGGCTAGTACTCACTAGATAATCTCATACTATATTATATACTTAAATATATATCTATATACATATTCCTATTAACTCACACCTATACCTTTACGCCTATCCATCTGTCCTAACTGACACACCTTATATAAACTATATATATATATCCCTCACTCACTATATATAATATATATAATATAACACCCTATATATATCTATGTATGGCCCACTTATAATCAAACTATATAATACTATAAAACCTTAACCATATAATAACTACTTAAACCCTATATAGACTATATACCTAATCCATTCCCTAAATATTACTATCCTAAATATATACTATACTATATATAACTATATATCACTATAAGTACTCTAAACCTATTATCACTTAATAGTATATATATATAATTATTATATAATATTATATACTATTAGTAACCTATATATATATATATATAACATATATACTATACTATATTATATTAAAATAATAATTACAATTTAGACTCAATCTCTATTCTTACACTGAATACTTGAGTAAAGTACATCAATTATTCCAAGTATTACAAAACTATTAGATTATATTAAATATTATATATAGTACCTTTATGTGGTAGTATTATAATGCTACTAAATATATACAATGTAATAAGTATATAGTAAATATATAATAGGTTATATAACCTATATATATCATCCGGTGGGAAAAGCCCGGAGGACAGGCAAATTCTATTTGAGTTGAGGCGAATCAAGATCCAAGGTCAAATCAAAACATGGCCTTTAAAAATGTGGAAGTCACAGAAAATTGAAAATAGATGAAAAAAGTGTTTCAGGCTTTGCCAGTAGAGAACATGAAAGATTGAAAATAGAGGTAAAGTCTGGAATCAGGGTTGAGAGTGTGTGGAAAGACAAGTCGCCCAAGCTCTCCTTAAAGGGGGAGGTACTCGACTTGTGAGTATAAGCAGAGTGATGAAACAGTTCGATGACGGCTTGAAAGAGATTGAAGAGAGTTAACGAGTTTAGGAGAGTTAACAAGTGGAAAAGCTCTAGGTTGAACCTAATGAAGTAGAACTTTGTGTTTGAAACTACCCCAGATATGTGATGCATACTCCATACAAGAGTAAATAAAAAAAAACACGCACATATACACATCAAGCAACTGGGTTGTGGGAAGTTCCGAATTCTCCTCCGCATACCCAACTTCATTGAAGCTTGTTTAGAAAGAGATAAAATTTCATCCTTATAATTATGATCATGAGAAAAGTAGCTATGAATGTTAAGAACAAAGAAAGGTTTAGTTATGTATCTGTGAACACGACATGATAAGTGGGTATAGTGGATAGATGAATAAAATGTGTTTTTTGAGGTTTTAGAAACTGCCATGTTTTCTTTGCCCCAATTTGAGATAATAGAAAGATCAAGTCAGCTACTACAAGGCCACCATCCTGGAATATGAGGGGTAGAAACATCGGCCCTCACAACTGTATAACAGCTTAATCTGCTTAAACTCCAATACATTTTCCATTTGCCTACTATTCGATATATATATATATATATATATATATATATATATATATATATATATAATATTACATATTTGATATATCTCGTCAGAACTATATATATATATATATATATAGTATATATATATAATATATATATATATATATCCACATATATATATGTGATATATATATATATATATATATATATATATACCTCAACCCACCTATATACCTCATCACTCACTCATCATCCCCACTATATATATATATATTATATAATATATATATATATATATATATATATATATATATATATATATATATATATATATACCCTTACCTGTAAATCAGTGAAAACACTACTCTTGACATCAGTTCGTCATATCCCGTGAACAGATCGTGAATCGTCAATATGATATCTACAGCTGATGCGTTCCCCCGGTAATTGGAGAAAATATTATTAATTATATCGGAAAAGAAAACTGTTCAAAGGCAAGAAATAGTTTCATATTGTGTTATACAAAGGATTCCTTTCTAAGAAATAAATTGTATGACAATAGACACGTCTGCCAACGTATGTCATCCTGAGGTGATTTTTAAGCCGAACTTTCTGACTTCGAGTCAGCACCTACCTTGGTCAGTATTACAAACACAAATTATCTTTAGAAATCACCATTACATGAAAAACAAGCTGCATCTTTAACCACATTGAATCCTGACAAAAATATTATGTAATAGTTGAAATCATTCATATAGTGAAGCAAAAATTGAACGATATGAAATCATATTCAATGCAATGATTGTGCCATTCTAACTATTTGAAAGATGAAATAGAAAAATCAAATAATAGAAAACAACCAAAGTTCTCCTCGTTCACCTGTGAATAGTTGTTTCTTGGGCCTTACCACAAACATCACTATTTGTCAATAATTACCACGCTAACATTCTGGCTACACTTAGAGTACGTTATCCTTTTTTTTCCCCAAAACAGACACGACAAGAACATTAGCAGTAGGAATTCAAATTAGAGGGGTTGACCAGTTTTGCATTATCAAAAAAGAAAAATATACAGATTGAGTTCTGCTTTCCTTATCAAAAAATTCAAATTAATAAATTCAAATTTCATCAATTCAATCGAGTTGCATTTTTGCTTACCAGAACCAATTCTTTTCTTCCCCAACAAGCAATGAAGTAAATGCACTTTGAACAAACAAAAAAAATTAAAATTTATACATAAAAACTTTTCACACCCGATTTGCTGTTTCCAAAGGAATACTGAAATAGCAGTTAGAAATTTTTTGATTGTTCTGTATGCGGTTGCTTGGAATGGTCCCGTATTACTATATTCCTTCGACTTATGAACTAAAGGTTCTCTATCACCCACTCTAAGCCCACGATAAATCTATTTTATTATTGGTGGTGTTTACCTTTCGACAAATTTAAAAGTCCTGCTCCTCATTTTTTCTTTTATTGATGCATTAGCGATTTAATTATCCTTCCTCCATAAAGAGTGAATCAATTTCACCTCAACACTATTCACTTTCACAATTGATAGTTTTCGATTTCCAATAAACTGCAGATCAAAGCACTCAAGTAACGATTTATATTATCAAGCTTACTTAATTATCATATATTAAAGTCTCAACCAAAATATTATTTCGTATTTAACTGAGTCTTCATGAGAGATATTACTATGTCTGCAGAAATTTATTTGAAATAGCATAATGAACAAACCATAAATAAATTGACAATAAGGTGGCTGATAATTATAATATCTATATATATATATAATATTATATATATACATTTATTATTATATATATATTCAACACTTATATATATAATATATATATATATATATATAACCAATTGTAATATAGTATAGTATATATATATATACTATATATATATATAATATAATATATAACATTTTATAATTAAATATAATATTATATATATTATACTTATTACTTATATTTAATATAATACTAAGTCTACTATTATATACATATAATAATTCCAGGTGACTCGCCCGCACTATCATAGTATATATAATACAGGGTAGAGGTTATATATATACTATTTATATATTAAAACACTAGTAGGGGAGTATTAGTTAAAATATAACTGTATATATTACTTTTGTATTTAACTATAGTTTTATACTTATATATAGCTTTTACATCATTTAGTTATTTATTTAATATATATTACTAATATATATATATTTATATATAAAAATATATATGTATCATATTATCTTATTTAAAATTTACTTTGTTTTAATTAACTTTAAAAGCTTTATGTTTATCTTGATATTTATGTACTTATATATGTTTTAAATAAAATAGGTACAATTTTTATAATTAAACATTATATTTATATATACATATATAATATATATATATATATTATATATACCTAATTATTTAAAATGATATACTTGGCAAATAAACAAGAAATAGAAATAAATAAATAGAGGTGTTACCTTAAAACCTAAAGTGAGTAGATTTAGTATATATTGTATTTTATGAGTTATGAATCTTTGATTTGTTTCTAACCTCTTTTATCCACTTATTATATATATATATAGATTTTAAATATTGCTTCAATTATATATGATATTTTATTATAGGGGAGATGCGTTTTAAGTACGATTTCGGTTTTATATATCTCACCATTGGTTTATTAGTATAAACATCGGAGTCTTTAAACCACTATAAAAAAACCAATGGTTTAGACCATGGTTTAAACCACATACAAGAAAATAGAGAATATCTCAGCAATATTAAAAATTAAAATTTTTTTGCCGATCATAAAATGATGATTCATAATCAGAAATCATGCAATATGTTATATATATGAAGCCTTTTATATACCTTTATCATTATAACTAATTAATATATAACTTAAAGCAGTTAACATAAATTACAGTATAATCACTATAAGAGGTTGATATATATCACTCTACTATAATCTAATATATATATATACCTATATATATATATATATATATATATATATAAATACTAGGAGGGGGTAGGTTATAGTAGGGGTATTATAGTATAGACTTATTGTTTTATATATATACTCACTCATATCCGACATTTATACTACTATATATATATTATAGTCATTATACATTTTTAGTTTACTTACTAATTGATTTAAATAAGAGTCAGGTATGTGATTATAATGATGAGACATGTTCATTCTGACACCTTCTGGTATATCTATTTAAACTATATGAAACAATATTGTTCCCAATCACGCGACTCAGGGGCTCCTTTTCCAAAGGAGTGGGCAAAACAAAATACAAAAAGAAATTTAAAACGAAAAATACACACTATTATATTGGCAAAGTAAATTATCACCCAGCCCTTGCTCTAATGCAATTCCTCTAGGTGGGGCGTAGACGCGAGCCGTAGAGAGAGAGTAATGTTATTCGAAATACCTGAGGATAAATGGGACCTTGAGGCAATTCAGTTACATAATACCATGATGGTCTGAAAGAAGGAGGAGCCACAATGAACGAGATCTAACTCTATTCACTCATATATCAATAATACATACTATGACTCGGGTCAAAAGACAGCTACCTCTTGATTTACGGTAGGTCTGATGAATCTAGTGGTTTTGATGAGAATCTTGTGTAGATTCAATTTGTTATCGAGTAGCACAATTCTTTGTTTATCATTAACCTTTATTAGAAAAGAGATTGGGCACAAATATCACCTCGCAGAGATTATAAAGGAACTATCATATTTAGTGTCAAAAGTATGAAAGTATCTTGTACGGCATGTACAGATTTCACTTTTATGCTCTTAGTCCATCTCAATTACTATCCAAAAGGTAGGGTGGAAACCGAATAACTCAAAACTATATTGTTAGATATTAATACAGTATTTTCCATACAGAGTATAGTTGTAGAGAACAAGAGTCTTATATTTAACTTTCATCTCCTTGATAGTAACGTGAAGTCAGAATAAATATATAATTAAAGTAGACAATAAAAAAAAATTTGCGCAATCTGAACAGAATTCCTCAGCTTCATAGAAGCCCCATTTTAAGCAAGCCTATTTATTTGTTTACGCGCTTCAAATTCATTTATTTATGTCAGATGTCAAGAATACTTTATGTACCTGTCGTCTTACACACCGAATGAGACACAACACAATTACAAGCCGTCGAAAGGGATATGGAGGGTTGGGAGGTGTCATTACGAGACGGACGATATAAGGAACAAGTATCGAAACGTTTTCCACATCGATATTCATTTCAACTCTTTGTTGATGGAGCAACCTCTTTTCCTCCTTTCTACTGTTACTCTGTAGCGACTGCTACATCGTCATATTCTGGAATCCAATTAAGGCATGGAAGTCTTTTCTTTAACGTTTTCTTAGCTGGACTTCTAACTTTGATTACACTACTAAATCGCCACAGCCTAAGACGTCAGAATCTCTATTTCACCACTCTTGCTATCTCTCTTAGAGTAATGTTTATCTATAACCATCTTCCCATCTATACTGATCATCTTTGCTAGTTCTCTACTCTGTCTACAGTTTTCACATTAAATTAATCTGCTGATGTGTTGTACGGTATTATTTCTCTCAGTGGCCTTACTCCCACAAGACCGAGTTCTTGTTCGAACACTCCTAAACTTCTTTTCCAAAGCATCCCCATACCTTCTTCCATCCATCTCCTCCTCGGTCTCCGAATTTTATTACACCACACAGTTTCCTTAACAACTCAACACAACACTCACGCACATATAACTTCTATTCCTTCGTACAGGCCATCTCAATGCTCCTCCACGAATCCTGTAATCCATTCTAAACATAAATATTCCTTGGCACTGACCTAAATAATATTGAAATTGTACTTAGGAGACCTCAAATCAATATCGGTTGCTAAAATGGTCTCTCTGAAGCTGAGGAATTCTGTTCAGATTGCTTAAATTTTTTTTATCTGCTCAGTTACTCCAGTTAATATAAGAGTCTTTGTTCGCCCTGTATGGAATACTGTTATAACTTTTTTTGGTGATTCCGGTTCCACCCTTCCCTTTTGGATAGTGTTGAGGCTAAGGCTAGAGACTAATAAACTGTCCAAATACTTTCTATCTCCCTTGACCTCTTTCTCTTGCGGTGGATATTTGTGCCCAATTCTTTTCTATAGGTATCTACAACGCCAGGTCTCGAGACATTGATCTCCCACATTCTCAACCACTGCGTCGCCCTCTGTAAAACAAGAGGTGCCTTACTCACATGATTATTGTGTGAATATTGGATACTCAGGTTTACTCATTGTGGTGCCTCTTCTTTCCAGCCACATTTGTTTTGCTGAACTAATTGCCCTCATCCATTTTTCCTGCAGTATTCAATATTCCTCTTTTTATGTCTCGCGTCTACGCCCACCTGAGGGGAATTGCATTAGACAAAGGGCTGGGTGAATTTACTTTCCTTTATGTTTTTTTCTTTTCATTCTTTTGTATTTTTGTTTTTGCCCCTCCTTTGGAAAAGGGCGCCTGTCCCGTGAATGGTGGCCATCGTGAAAAAAAATACTAATCACTTATATATTATATATATTATATATATAATATATATATATATATAATTATATAACACAATATACAATACAACCACACCATATACTATATTATATATATATATTATAAATATTATATATATATATATATATATATATATATATATACATATTTATCAACTTATCTAATATATAATAATATATATATTATATATATATAAATACTTAATAACTCAATCTTGAATAATTATACTAATTATAATACTAATAATTCTAATAATAATATTTTGTAAATAATTTTAATGGTTTTAATTAAATAATCAACGATTTTTATATATTTATATATACTATTATATAATAAACTTATCTGATTCAAGTTAGTGGTCGTTCAACGAATGTGTGGCTCGTAGTGAGACTAAAAAAAAATTATTAATTTTATTAATTTGTCACTCCGCTATTCATGTGACATAAAACGATTGCGCGTTCATCCACTTGAGTTAAACATTGGTTTATTAATATATGTGTTCTTATAATAACACTCATAATGGTTAATCAACCAATGGTTAAAGAATAAAGGATGTGAGATTTCACCTATACTCCTACCAAAACGCTATTATTATTAAAATTATATTATATAAATAATCATATTAATATTTATTTTTATTTAATTATTTTAGGGTATATATATTATAAATAAATATCTTAAACAAAGTTACAATTACTATAAAGATTTTAAATAAAAATAACTTACTTTTATCTTATATATAAAAAATTTTATTGAACATTTTTTATGATTCTTTAATAACTTTTACATGTATTCTATTCAAAGTTTTTATTTATATATATATATTTACATATTGACAATAAATATCAGTATAAAAGCATTCAATTATATTACAAATAACATATACTATACATTATTTCCTTAGTAGTAACGTATTACTCTAATACTATACAATCAAGCTATGGTACATATACCGTTTTATATTATGTTAGTATTGCCTCTTATATATTTTTATGTATATCGGTAGTTACATCATCTTTAGCTAAATTATATATATAGTAATATATAAGTATATTTAAAAATAACAAATATATAATGATTATATAATATATATTATTGACTAACAATAACATGTATTTTTTAAAATCAATATTATCTATATATATAGTATATTTTTATTATTATTATAAAATAACTATATTATTATAAACAATTATATAAATTATATCATATATATAATTCACTATATTGTAATTTATTTATATATAATCATATATATAATAAATTATATTTACAAAAGTTATTATTATATATATATAAATAATTTCGGTTTTCTCTTTTAATTATTTATTAATATATATTTAATATTTAATTATTATACTATTATTAGTTACAATTATATAGACTAAATTATATATACACATTACTATATTATATATATATATTATATATAGTAATAGAATATACATCATATCAATACACATACTGATACTAATAGATATAATATATTAAACCTCTTACATAGATTACGAGAAATCATTGAACCTATTACTATCTACTGTATTAATATTAAATGTGTATAGAATAATAATCACTACTATATTAGGTTCAGTAATATATTTAGGATAACATACTTATTATATTGTATGAGAGTATAATAAACTATACACGGGTACTACTAGATTTAAGCCTTCTGTTTTATAATTATTAATTATCATAAAGAAGTATTTGTCTCTAACTCTATAATAATATTTTGTTGACACTATTAATTTTGGAACATTATTAGCTTAATATCGTTCTTGTCTTTGATCTGCATTTTATTAAACGAAAACATATCAATGTGAAAGTGATGATCTGATAATTGATAATTCGATAGTAAGGAATTAACGAAATGTCAAATAAAAGAGACTGAGAGGGGACTGAATCCAGAGGAACACCACAATTAATAGATTTATCTGGCTTAGAGTGTAAGAGAACCTTTGTTCATAAGTGGTATATAATACGGGAATTCAAGCAACCCATAAACAAATGAAATTTCTAACTGCTATTTCAGTATTCCTTTGGAAACAGCAAATCGGGTGTGAAAAGTTTTTATGTATAAATTTTAATTTTTTTTGTTTGTTCAAAGTGCATTTACTTCATTGCTTGTTTTTTTATAAAGTATTATTTTTAAAATCTTGAGAGTATATTATTATATTGGTTTTGTATCATCAGTGAGAGCATTATTCATCTCTTTACAATTGCTTCGCTCTGGAGATAAAAAGAAAAATGGGTTCTAGAGGTAGTAGCATATAATCATGCAACTCGATTGAATTTATTAATTTGAATTTTTTGATAAGGAAAGCAGAACTCAATCTGTATATTTTTCTTTTTTGATAATGCAAAACTGGTCTACCCCTCTAATTTGAATTCCTACTGCTAATGTCTTGTCTTCTGTTTTGGAAAAAAGGATAAACTACTCTAAGTTTGAGCCAGAATAGGGTAATTGACATATATTTTGGTAAGAACAACTATTCACAGGTGAACGAGGAGAACTTTGGTTGTTTTCTATAATTTGATTATTGATCTATTTCATCTTTCAAATAGTACATAGAAAAACGTGGCACAATCATTGTAAGCCATTGAATATGATTTCATATGCTGTTTCAATTGTTTATTTGTCTTCACTTTATACTGAAATGATTTCACTATTACATTTTTAGAACCCAATTTATTTTAAAAATATAGCCATTTTAAGGCGATGTCGCTAGATTTTGCGACAGTATTAAAAAGATGCAGCTTGTTTTTCATGTAATGGTGATTTCTAAAGATAATTTGGTTTCAAAGATACAATTTGTGATCCAGAAATTGTATATCCATATTTTAATAATAAATACTGTTCGGCTTAATAAATACACTTCTCCGTACGCGAGGAATTGACTATACGTTGGTCAGACGTTCTCGTCTCATTAGTCAATATCAATTTTATTTCTAGTAAAGGCAATCCTTTGTATATATACACAATATGTAACACTACGTTTATGATTTCTTGCCTTGAACAGTTTTCTTTCCGATATAATTTAATTAATATTTTCTCTCATTAAAAGAGGGGAACCTACGCACTCACGCCTGTAGATATCATAGTTGACGATTTCAGCACGTGAATCCCCTGTTCACGGGAATGACGAAAAGCTGAGCACTAGTCAAGAGTAGTGCTTTTCACTGAATTACATATATATATACTAGAGCATACTAATATATATACCGTACTAGTTGAGTACTATAGTTATCCTACGCTCAGCGTATATTACCTAAGTCAGTACTATAGCCGCGTGCGCTATTACTAGCAGGGCGCATAATTTCGCGTTCGACCATGATATATATAATATATATAGAGACCTATAGCGTGCTGACTATACTACTAGCAGGCTAGCCTATAAATATTCTATAGCGCGTAAAAATTGAGAATAAATCAGCTATTAATATAATATGTAGTATATTTAAGTATATTAAGTAATATAATATATAATATTAATATAATTTATTAATATATATCTTATAATATTATATATTTATATATATTAATATATATTATAATATATTAATATATATTAATATATTATATATATTAATATACTATATTATATATATATATTAATAATATAGTATATATATATATTATATATATATCTAAAGAATAGTATAGTCACAAATGGAAAATGTATTTGTAGTTTAAGCAGAGTGGTAGAGGTCTGTTTAGAGATGCTCAGTTAATGTGAGGGCCGACTGTTTTCGTGAGGCTCCCACCTCATATTCCAGATCTGCTTGTGATTGTCCAGCTGACTGATCTATATCTATGTTATCTCGCGCGAATTGAGTGGGTGGGCAAAGAAAACTAGTAAGCAAGTTATAATCTAAGAACCACATAGTTCAGATAAAATCAGCATTGTATTATAATTGCTCATCTTCCACTAGTGACCCTACTTAATCAGTCGTGTTCATCAGAATACATGATTAATGAGCCTTATTCATTTGTGCTTTTTCAACATTCTCATCAGCTACTTTATATCTCACATTGAATTCATAATTATGAGAGTGATAAAATTATAAACATCTTTTCTACAACAAGGCTTCAATAAACTTGGGATATAGCGAGGAGATAATTGCGGAGAAGCTTTCCACACAACCAGTTAGTTGATGTGTAATCATAGCTCGACGCGCTTTTTTTTTTTTTATATAATTTAGCTTAATAAAGTGAAGTATGCTTCACATATCTGGGGTAGTTTAAACACAAAGTTCTTACTTCATTAGGTTTCAAAAGCTATGAATAGCGTTTCTACATCTAGCTCA
>JABUQX010019781.1:55000-58600 GCA_015478945.1 Trachelipus rathkii
TATTTTTCTTTAACATAAATAAGTTTTTTGGTTAAAAGCAGGAAAAGAAAACACCACGTTTTTACTCTCACCATCCCCTACACACAAGCCGATTTTATAACATACGTGCCACCACCTCTGTCACCGTATCTTTCCTCCACCACACACCTCCCACATCCGACACCACCATCACCACACAAGTAAGGACCACATTCCATACCACACCTTTTTATCCTGCTTACTACAAAGGCCATTACACTACCGCCACACATACAAGCTCCACATTTTCAGTATTGAAATATTATTTATAAAAATAAATATAACAATGAAAAAATTTTTGTCTATACGGGAATTACCTTTGACCTGTAATTTCAGGAATCAAATTAGTCACCCGTCATCAAAAGGCTATTTCCTTAAATTCTAGGCTAAATTTAAGTGCCTAACGTGTTATTGCCAAAATAAACCACATTTTACAGAAAAAGTCAGTTGAAAATATATTTTGACCTGTTAACCCTAAATTGCCCCGGGTACAAAAAAGGATTATCTAAATTTAGCAACCCATCAAATACATGAGCGACCCTTTTAACTGTAGGAGTGCGGGTTTGTTGTGTTCTCGTGTAATGTGATTTGTCAATTTGTTCAGTAGATATATAATAAATATATATAAATCAGAAAACGTAATATTTAATATAACTTTGAAAAATATTTTTGAGTTAACATCGAGCCAGTAATATAATTGAAAATGAAAGATAATTTAAAGTTAAGATATATTTAAAGAATGATTTAATAAATACATGTTTTGTTAGCCAGAAGAATTAAACTTTTTTTTATTTATACTATTACATGGCTCAAGATGATGTAAAGCAGTAAGTCATAGAAAAAAAACGTGGCTTAGTTTGATCTAGAGGTTATGCTAGCGGTTTGGGTTATTAATTCACTGATTAAAAAAATTAGTAAATCATGTTTTATAAAATTTCATAAAATTTTAGTAAAAGTTTATTTTAAACTTGCTAAGTTTATATAAAATTTATAAACATAAAAGTATTAAACAGTTAATAATAAATTTCTTTGTTCCAAGATAATGATTTGATTTATTACAGAGTTTTAAGATAACTTTGAAATCTATTGATTAATTTTAAGTTATATTTGAAATTCTAAATCAAAGTCCGAGATTTAAAACATATACTATGTTTTAAAATCAATTATACGTTATAGTTGTAAGTGAGTGTGTTCGTGGTTGTGCTGGTGGTGTGTTGTGGTGTGTGTGTGTGTGTGTATGTGTGTGTAGTGTTTGTGTAAATCTGTGTGCGAGTGTATAGTAAATCTTGTGTGTGTGTGTAAGTAAATCTGTGTGTGAGTTGTAAGTAACTCTGTGTGAGTGTAAGTAAATCTGTGTGTGAGTGTGTGTAAAATGTAAAGTGTGCTATGGATAATATGTAAGTGTCATATGTGAATGTGTGTATATAGTGTCATAGTGAATGTGTGTATAATATCAGAAGTGTGTGTGTCTGTGTGTGGTGTGTGTGTGTGTGTTGTTGTTGCTGTGTGTGTGTCTGTGTGCGGTGTAGTGTGTTAATAATCAACAGGTATGAAGTAAATAACACTTAAGTATAATAAAAATATAATAAATAAAAAAAAAAAATAAAATATGATTTAAATTAAATAAAATATAATAAAAAAAAAAAAAAAAGTATTAAAAATAATAAAAAAAAACATAATGTTAATACATAGATGAGTTATAGAAGAAATAATAAACTATCAGCAAACAGTAAAGGCAGAAAGTTAAAGCCAGTAAAGCAGAAGTTCAAGCTAGTAAAAACATGAGTTATAAGCAAGTAAATACACTTGAGTTAAAAAGCAGTAAAAAAACATGAGTTTTAAAGTCAAGTAAAGCAGTAAACAATAAGCCATAACTAAATTCCCTCTCTCCCTTGTGTTTTGGTAACCTTCTATTGATAGGGTTTACTGCTTTAAGGTATGTATGTTAATGGAATATGTGAGTTAAAGCAGGAAGCAGTAAAACATATGAGTTAAAGCAGTAAAACATGAGTTTAAAGCAGTAAAATAATGAGTTATAAAAGGTAAAGACATGGGACATAAAGCAGTAAACCAAAGCATACTAATCCCCCTAGGTGTTAGGTGTCACCCCTCTATTGATTTACTGATTTTACCCTTTGTGCTTTAAAGGTAGGGTAATGTGTTAAGTAAAACATATAAGCTTAAGCAGTAAAACATGGGCTAAAGCAGTAAAACATGATTAAAGCAGTACCCGTAGTTATAAGAGGAAAAATGCTTTTACAAAAAATTTGAAAAGCATATCTAATCTCCATGCCCTAGGTGTTTTTAGGTAACACCTCTATTGATTTAACTTGATTTACTTTTACTGCTTTTAAAAGGTCTGTAAAGTATATAATGTTTTATAATAAAATTTCGTACAATTGTAGTAAATAAATATAAATGGTTTTCTATGGTCATGACACTCTGGTTTTATTTTTCTTCTTACCATGCAATTTTTAAAAAATTTATAAATTAAAAAGTTATTAAGGTAATAATATAAAAACGCTGTCTGATGAGGTTGCAGTTTTTAGGTTCACCAGAAAATGGTTTTTTTATAAAAATTGTTTAAGTGCCATCAAATTAGGTGTCGGATTAACATTGACTCCATTGCGACAGAGCCAAAAGAGGCTGGTCGTGTTTTTACGTGTTATAAGTGTAATAGTAAGGTGTGTAAGTGTTTATGGTGAGTGTAAAGTGTCCATATGTGATGTGTGTGTATGTGTGAGTGTTTTGTATGTGTGTGTTGTGTGTGTGTGTTTGTGGTGAGCACTGTAAGTCAGGGACGTAGTTTAAGTGTCTAATTGGTTAGATTGCATAGTATCATAGTGAATGTGTGTATAAGTGTCACAGTGAATGTGTGTATAAGCGAATGTGTGTAAAGTGTCATAGTGAATGTGTGTGTGTGTATTAAGTATTTGTGTGATGTGTGTGTGTTTGTGTGGTGTGGTGGTTGGTGGGTGGTCCACGATTGGAAAATAAGTTATGGAATAGATTCTCATAGCAGGTAGAGGTACCTTATGACTCATGTTAGCATAGATACCTACCAAAGGCTAGATATATAGTTACCTGGTGAGCTCAAGGCGGGGTGGAAGGCAGGTAACCAGGATGTAGGATAGGTGTCAGGCTAATAGGTTGTAGGTTTAGGTTAGGTTAGGATAGGTTTAAGGTTGGTTAGGTTAGTTAGGTTAAGGTTAGGTTGGGTTTTTAGGTTAAGGTTGGTTAGGTTAGGTTAGGTCAGGTTTAGGTTTAGATGTAGGCTAGGTGTAGGCTTTGGGTAGGGCTGGCAAGGGTAAGGCCGAAATATCATGGTCAAACAGGTTAATATATTATATATATATATATATATATTATATATATATATATAATATATATATATATATATATTTATATAATATAATATATTATATATATATATATCTATCTATATATAATATATATATTTTCTATATCAGGCTCTCTTTCTTCTTCTCTCCTCTTCTCTCTTCTCTCTCTCTCTTCTCTCTCTCGTCCTCCGACGGGTTTTCCTCTCTCTCTCTTCTCGTCTCTCTCTTCTCCTCTCTCTCT
>JABUQX010019782.1:5000-20000 GCA_015478945.1 Trachelipus rathkii
TATATATATTACAAACACTGAAAATTTACCTTAAGAAGTTAAGGAAGAAAAGTTTTCAAATCGCATTTTTCTTACCTTTTTATAATAAATACCAGGGTTGGGGTATTTTTTCATTTTCTGGATAAATCAATCCATCACACGTTGAATCCATCCTGTTTTGGGACCTCGACCACATTTTTTGGAATTTCGTGACGTCAGGATAAATATTATTTGTAATCAAACTATTCATTTTTAAGTTCGATTAAGGATTATTTTTAACCCTAGGCCCGTAGTATCTGAGTTTCAATCTAAAATGGGCGTATCAGTCATGAGTGACATCAATGAGAACCGCAACATAAAAGAGTGTTATTTGGCAATAATGATCATATTGTTACATTCAGAAATAAAAGAAAATGCTTGAAACATGATCTTTTGTTTGACATTTTTATAGGGTAAAATTTTGAAACAGATAAGCTTGTATGATAATTTATTCTATTCTAATTTTTTTTTTCTATTGAATTAAATCACTTAAATATCAAAAAATTAAAAAATATATTTTAAAAAAGCAAAAATCATAATAAGCAAAATCATGAATTTTTTTGAGGCAAAAAATCAAAGTGAAAAAACAGCTGAAAAAATCAACTGATTTTTTCCTGTGCACATGCCGGCTGAATAATACCCTCCATATCCTTGAAGTTCATCATAAGTGTTTCTACTTCTGCCCAACAGCTGATTTTTGCAATGTTTGAAACAAGCTCTTATAAGGAATAAGAATTTCATTTTGCGGTCTTTTGGCACGAAAAACGTTCTTAAAATGCGTCAGATAATTTTTTATTTACATAACAAATAAGAAATGTCGAAAACGGCTATAGACAATGATGTGTGTTTTGTAATAATTGAACTAATTAAACTCCATCTTTAGAAGAGTTAATACGGCATTTAGGCTGATTTTTTTTACCAAAATTTTGTAATTTTGTATGTTCTATATTTTAGTTAATAATTAATATTTTTTAATGGGCTTTGCTCTGGAGATAGTTAACAATGTACATTTTATAATTCTATATCTAATTTTTAATTTCTAGCCTTTAAATAGGGTTTATTAAATAGGGTTTATTAAAAAAATAGGGTTTATTGATTAATTAGGGTTAATTTCGAATAACCTTGAAAACTACAAATTAGAGGTATGCAAAATCCTTTTAAGGGTATATAAAGGGACACAGTATCTATGGCTGGAGCTAGTAGCAAATCAAAATAATTATTAATAAAGAAATTACAGTAGTTTGAAATTGCTATAATTTCCAATTATAAATTCTATGAAGCAAGAGAAGGTGAAAGTTTTTCCCTGCGTCTTAAATGATGACGTCACAACACGTTTTGCAAAATTAGAACACGATCATCTATTTCTTGATCAGATGTTTGTACTAAAGTTTTTATTTTTTGTAGTAGGGTACTACATAAGGGTATTACAATATATTTTGTAATATATTATTAATTTTAAATGTATGTACAACTATTATTTTTTTAAAAACTAATTTATTTATAAAGAAAGATAATGCACATCCGATTCCCTGAACAAATTACAAACGAAATATTCGTGAGTACATTCCTTTGTACTTAAAAATGATAATTAATTGGGGACTGCTAAAACAGCAGTGACACATATTGTCTATATAAACATCCATGTCCTTAAAATAAACAAAAATGTTTTTTAAACCTCAAATCACCATGGTTCTGGGGCTGTCTCAAAGAAGCTGATATTACTGTTTAGACAGAGATTTTTTTTCCTCTTCTCAGTTATCCCAACTATACTATTGTCTCATACTCCCTTGTTTGGAATACTGTTGAGCTCCCTCATATCTTGGAGAGGGGAGCTCCGGTTTTCACATGTCTTTTGGAACGGGTCTTGTCAAAGTCTAAAAGGCTTATAAACGGCCCCATAATTTTCAATTAAATTAACCCTTTATCTTTGCCACTTAAAGTTGGTTTCTTGTCTCTTTTCTATAGGTACTGCAGAGGCAAAAGATCGAGGGAACCCACCACTCGGATACTACCATGTTTACGATGCCCTAATTGCACTATGGGGTGCAATGTCTGCGCATGAATTTTGTGTGGGCATTAGCAACATCAGGATTGTTCACTGAGGTGCTTCCTTCATTTCGGATACCCCTGTTTTGTGAAACTCTTCCATCTGTTCTTCCTGTCGAGTTTAATCTCCCTCACTTTAAACCTTGCTTCTGCGCTCACCTGCGTTAGGTGGGCATTGCAAAGATTCTATTAAATCCTTAAGGTATTTATTATTATTTTACACTCCCTCCCCGAAATAGACTCAGCCCATTAGCAGTGGTGATAACTGTATTAAAATGCGCTAATTTTCACGCCGTCTTAGGGGTAAGAAATTCTGCGTAATGCTCAAACTTTCCTACAGCGACTGTTCTGTTTTTCCACTGGAATAAAAGGATTCCTCATGATGTTTAAGCCTCTTATTCAATCATTAACATTCAGTACTGCTGGCAGTTAAAATATTTTGCATTAATATATAATTTTTTATTGATTTACTTTCGCCTTTTGATCTAAGATTTTATTTAAGAGGTCAAATGTCTTACGCGACATTATGATACCAATAATATTTAATTAAATAGTTTATTGCAGGCACAAAATAAAATGCATAAAATTTTTAATTTCCAGTTGACTCATTTAGAAATTTTATTATTTTAAAAAAATGGTATAATTTTTAGAAAAATATTATTATTAAAATTGACATACAAAATAGTTCAGTTCAAAAAACGCGGCGCTCGCATTCTCTATCTCAGTGGCCTACCAAAGTGGGGTACGCGTACCCCGGTGGTACGCCAAAGAAGTAGGCTCACGTTCACTTGCGAGTGTGTGATCGTGTATCACGTGAGTGCGAGGTTCTCTCATTGGTCACTGTGTCTTATATTACATATTATATTATATTGTTATATTATATTATAGCCTTATAAGGGGAACAACATAATTATTTTCGTCTTAGGGGTACGCGGTCAAAAAAGTTTGGAGATCGCTGCAGTCTATCACTCAGGATCAAATCTTTGGAGGTCGGAAGCAAAATCAAGTCTGTTTTGTATAGACTAATTGATTTTTTTTTGTCTTTGTGTGTTTGAGAACGAACCTCACCAACGAAGTGCATATGCCGTCCCTCCAGGCAGACAAAATACTGCCCTTCAGGCTATCGCGGGCTCAAGGCAAGTGAACCATCTACGACGAGAGCCCCGTAATACTCTCCGACTAATTAATTACCTGCACAGCTTAAAATCTGTGCAATTATTTTAAAAGGAACTAGCAAGAAAAACCACCAGTTTTAGTGCGAAAGGCACTGAATTGGCAACACTGTTTGAAATCGGCTTTAAAAGGAACAATCGAATCGTTACTTTTTATGAGTAAATCGAAAACGAGAGAAATTTTCTACACTTTATTTTCGACTTTTTTGAGATAAAAAATTAAGAGACGGAAAAGTAACATAATTAACCTTAGATTTGAATTTTTTTGGGGTTTAATATATTTAAAATTATAATTTTGTGGAATACTTAGTTAAATAATTATTCCAAGGTTATGAATTATTATTCATCTCTAGATATGTAATTTATTTAATATATTTAAAATTATTATTTTTGTGGAATACTTAGTTAAATATTATTATTATTATTATTATTATTATTATTATTATTATTAATTATTATTAATTATATTAATTATAGGCGAATAACTTGTATATATTATGTTACAAGTTACCTGATAGTATTGTAGTATAAGTATATATATACGTGGACTATATAGGACTCCTCTATATTCTTAATATTAGTAATATATATACCCGCTACTACTTACCATAGGTACCGCCCCATATAAACATTTTATATATAGAGGCTATATATATATATATATACAGTGAGTGAGTGAGTACAATTATTATTTGACCATTGCGTATTAATATAATATAATTAGAGTAGGGTATAACCCTGACCGTGTATGCTATACTCATATTATTTGGGTATGTGAGCTACAACATATGTTTTCTTGGACTGTTTGCCACTATGGAGGTACGAGAAATGTAGAGTAATATATTTCAAATTTACTATCTATACCTCATCACCATATTATAAATATATAGTAGTGACATAGGTGAGTAGTTGCGTATTATTATCCATTGGATATTATTATATATTATTTATATACCCGGCCGTATCATATATATTATGCTAGTATAACCAATTATATATATACACTTCTTTAATATTTTTCAGATTTATTTTTGACCTATAATAAAATAGATTTCTGTAAATGATTATAAATTATTTTTTTATTTAATTATTATTTAGACTTTGAATATTAGAAAAAAAAGAGTAATTCACCAAATTAAGTAATTTTACAATTTTTACTATATTAACTTTTTATTTATTCATATTTATTTATTTATTATATTATTTATTTATTTATTTAAAATAGAGTAACCTTGACATCCTATTATATTCATTAGAAGTTAAGAAATATGTTAATATTTAGAGAATAATATTTCTAAACTACTTACCAAAAAGATATTAATTTGAGCTTCGAAGTGAACCTATAATCTGTGGTGGTTCCTAAGGTTCTTCAGTTCCACTCTTAGTGTGCTATATTTTTGTGCCTCTGACTCCCGATTCAACCCGAAGCACCCAATTTTCAAGTTTCAAGCCCAACTCGCACTACCTGGACTCAACTAGTCTATCGGGCCTACCCTACATCACTTAAAAGATGAATACATCTCAGTGTTAATGCTTGTATACTATCCATCATTCCTAATACTTCGAATTTCAATCGCTTAATGACTTTATCTCTTTTTTTTCAAACATTTCTATACTAAACAGCCCTTTTTATCTCTTTTTCAAACATTTCTATACTAAACATTCTCTTCGTGAGTGTATTTGTCTTGCGGCTTTTGAAACTCGTGGTTCCCGTGTTCATAAACTTCGTTCTGCATTTCTTTTCTGCCGGAAGCGTGCTTTCATTCAGATAAAAAAAAACTACTTAAAATAGGGAAAACACGTCATATTTTTTATCTATCGTATAAACCAAACTTGAGTGGTAAAGGCATTTCATATTTAAAGTTCTTTCACTCAAACCGTTCTTCTTGACATGGTGAAGTATAAAGCTTTCTTATAATAACTCTCCAACTCTCAGTAACATTGTTCAGTTCCTTTAATCACTTCAATCGTTTGCATTATTCTGCCTATACTATCGCCATTACAATAAGAACAGTTCTTCTTAACTCTTAATAGCATACTCCTGCCTTGAGGAGGGTTCATGTATGTGACTCGACTTTCCACTAAGTTTCATCTCCTCCCTGTCCTTTTCTCCATCTCCAGACTTAACAATTTTATTCCTTTTTCATTTACTATACCGGATTTCAAGCTAAGAAAACATTTGTTTCTATTTTCTCTAATTCTTTTGGATTAGACAGTTCATTACGTCGTGTTTCCGAGCCATATCGGCCCTTCCTCTAAATAATTGTTTGTTTTCATCATTATCTGGTAACTTTAATGTAGATCTATGGCGTTTTTATACCTGATGTTTAATAAAAAGTGAGTTCCGAACCGCTGTCACCATAAATAATGATTCAATGTTTCACGTGTGCTGAGGACAAACTAAACATAACCCAATTTTTTGAGGCTCTGGACAGAAATTTGACGAATGTTGAATTCTAACAACGATGATGCCCAGGTTAATTAAGTATAGGGACCGACCGGGGCGGGAATTTTGCCGGGGCCGGGGCCCAGGGGTTGGCTCTAATGGTATAGCCGGGGCCTGGGGCGCCGTGGCGCCGGCGGTTTTATGACATAAACATTTATTATGTTAAGAGTTAAGGGTCACAACAACATGAAAGTCTGTAATACTTGAAGAGATAGAAAATACATCTAGCCTTCATTTCCTACATAATAACTTAAATTTTATAGGAATAACACTCTTGAATTATTCAATTTAAATAAAGGTATTTCGAAAAGAGAAGTTTTTGAGAAAATATTGATTTACCAAGCAAGAGCCGAAAGTTGTAGTGTAAATATGTATGTAATATATATATAGGGTATAATATAGTGAGTGATATATATATCCCTATACTATTTCATATATATCCAACACACTAGCATTATTATATTGGTATATATCTAATATCAAAGAAATCTAAATATGAGTTCTCGCGTAACAGTTATCGGGGTAATATATATATATATATATATATACCTGGAGTTATTATTATATATATATATATATATATAGTATTTAAGAACTTACTTTGTTCGTAGTGATATATTTACTTTAGAGAGGAAACCCATGGATTCTTTTATAGTATTATGCTTTTGATATATAATCATTTTATTTATTAAATTATGGTGTACGCAATTAAAACATTGTCCTACATTGCATGGCACCTTTTTTTTTAATGACATAAATTTTAAAAAAAGGAAAGCTCAATTTTCGTACGGCGCTGTGAGCGTAGGCAGCGAACAGCACACGCTCTTCAAGGCTGAATGGCGACGGGTCAACACTCAGGATTTCATTGTCTTGATCTTCAATCGGAGTTCAAGTGTTTGTTCTCACAGTTGTCTGCTATTTTCTATCATATGTTCCGTCTCGAAAATATTTTTGCATTTTTCCTGATATTTCATTTTGTATAAAATCTATCTAACTTCACCGGGATGCTTATTGTAGTTGTGTCACATATTTCTTCATGATACACATGAGGCTTTCCAAGGAGAATTGCGCATGTAATTATGTGCAATGATTTCGTGTGCTTTGATATTTCTGAGGCATCTTATATTATTTGATATCATGACTAGACCGGTGGCCTGTGTTACCCTGTCCCTATGGACTGTTGTAAAGCTGAATTTATGCTGTCCTTGGGCAGGTCATCTGTATGTTGCGACTCATTTTTCTATCTAATTGCAAATTATGGTTTCACCTATTTATGTTTTATTGCAAGTATTGACAAGGGATGTGAATATATCCAACCCCTTTGCGGGTTGGATGATACGTTTCTTTCACGTTTTGGCGGTTTGTGACGAATGTTCTTCTTGTTACACGGTGATGATTATTATTGATTAGGAATGAGTGTAATATTTTGTTTGGTACTATATTTGTTTCTTCCTATAACTGTAATATAATGGTAATTGAGGAATTTGGTAAAAAGGAGGTGTTCTATTTTTCGGGGAAAAGGTGCTATAGTACCTACACACGCCATTTCTTTTTTTGCTTTCGCGAGGGTAAATGCTTTTGTGATGAAAAACCTCAGGATAGTAAAGTGATTCTGAAAGTATTGTGGATGTATTTAGTTTCTTGTGCTAGAAGAGGGGGAGAGCATATACGAACGGCACGCGAGAGAATAAGAGATACAGAACAGCTTAAATTTGTTTTGGGCCGAATGATTAGATAGCCCAATGTACTAATTTTGAGGTGGCGCTATGTTGGTTTTCTATATATAGTAAAATTGCAAGTAATTGTTTATTCCATGTGAATTAAGGTATCGAGGAAGGGGAATCTGACGTTGTTGGAAGGCCTTTCTAATCGTAATACTGAATCATATGAAAAGGATGAATCTGGATGACTTAGGATATACTTTGAGGACCCATCACCCTTAGGGTGTGCGTGTTGTTGCAGGCCGACGGGAGACAAAATGTCATCTTACATATCTCACAATCCCATAAAACTTATTCAGATTTTAATAAGGCGATGGGAAGGTTAACAGTATAGGAAATTCCTTGATTAGTATTCCATATATAATTTTATCTCCCGAGTATGGGAGACAGTGGGAATCCCATACTCAGGCCGAAAGTTTGTTTGTAAAATTTGCCATTAAAATGAAAGAAGTTAATGTTGTAAATGAGGAGACTAAATGAGTTTCTTGTTTTTAAATATATGACACGGTAAAGGCCAATCTCATTACAACATAACTTCCTTTCATTTATAATGGCAAATACTCTACAACAAACTTTTCGGCTTGTATGTATTTCGATACCCACTGCTCTGCTCCATACTCATGTAACATAAGTATGGCATGAACTAAACAATTATTAACATATTTTACACACAGCCCTTATTAACAATAGTTTAATCATGATTTAGATTGTAGAATGAATTTATACTGTCTCCTCCTCAAACATCACTCCTAATGATGTCTAAACTAATATTAACTGCTATCATCCTCAGTTCAGTTAATCCGATAGAAATGCCTTCCAAACAACTCTATCACCTTCCTCGATACTTGAATCACATGAATAACACACTCACTTGCCATTTATCTACTATTATAAAGATCCAACATTCGCACCATTAAGCTATTTAACATTGCTATCTAATCATTCCCACACACAAGAAGTGGTTAGCTGTTCTGTCGGAGTCTCTATTGCTCTTCCGTGCCATTTCGTATATTGCTCTCCCCTCTTCACTAGCACAAGAACTAATTACATCTCACAATACTTCATAATCACTTGGGTACGTATTCGCTCGAGGTTTTTCATCACTAAAAGTGCATTTACCAATAGCAAAAAGAGGTACGTATAGCACCTTTCCCCCGAAAATAGCAACACCTTTTACCAATACCTCAATTACCATTATATTCCCGTTAAAACAAATTATTATCCAAAACTATTATCCCTCATTCCATCATACGGTCAACTAGTCACCTTAACATTACATTCTCACATTAACCTCTTCCCTAACAGAAAAGAAATCATCTCGCCGCAAGCGTGTATAATACTGCACATCCTTGCAATACTTGCAAAAAAACAATATATACGGTGACAACCATTAGATTGCATAAGAAGCAATCACATACAGCATGACCTGACCAAGGACAAGCAATAAATCAGCTTCACAAGTCGTAGCGTAACCAGGCCACCATTCAATATCAACCAATCATATAGGATGAATCCGAAGTCATCTTAGTGCACACGAACCAATTCGCAAAATTCATTGGAATCCTTTGGCATTATCATAGTAACAACTACAATTAAGCATCCCGGTGAAGTTAAGATAGATTTTATACAAACATAAATATCTGATTACACGCAAATTATGTTCAACACCACCAATGAATGAAAATTAGCATGACCAACTGAACCAACACTTGAACTGATGTAATGATCAAAGAAAGGAATCAGTCCCTTGAGCCTGAAGATGGTCTCGCGTGTCGGGATCGAAAATTAGCTTTCCTTTTTAAAATTTTATTTCATTTAAAAAAAAAGAAACAACCAAACTTCCTGTAACAACTTCGACATTTAGTAATAAAAGGAAAAGTTTTGATAGTACTATGTAGAATCCACCATCTTCCTCTCTAAAATATATGTAACGTGGAATATATATATATAAATAATAGTATATATATATATATATATATAAGTATATATATATATAGTGAGGCGGGATTCTATATATAGTATATATATATATATTAATATATATATATTATATATATATATATATAATATATATATATATATATACTTTAATATATATATAATATATATATATATATATTCAATATAAACTACCATTCTTGGAAAAGAAGATTACCCCCTCAGGAAAAGTACTTGATTTTCTTAATGATGGGTCTACTTCACAATGAAATAACACACTTACAATTAATATTTTAACAAATTTTGATTTATATTTAATTGTTCGGCTTTCCCGAAATTTCGTTTGATAAATCACCAATTTCAGACTATTGAAACGATAAATATCGGAAAATATGTATTATTATGTTCTCCAGTCACTTTTTAATTTCAACCACTATCCAGTAAATACACCTAAAAAACAATCTGATGTATATTTAGGTATGTTTATATATTTTGCATGAATTTATAACTCTTTGTTATAGGAATTTAAAATATATTTTTTTGATTTTGGTTAAGATTTAACCTCTATTAATATTTAGTGTAAATTTACAGTTAGCCCCGGTAGAAAACCCCGGTTATTCCTGATTTTCTGGCCGGGGCCGGGGGGGGCCCGGGGGGGGGGGGGTTTTTTTTTCCGCCCCTAAAAAATTGGGCCCCCGGGGGGGGTTTTTGGGGTTGCGGCCGGGGCCGGGGCCGGGGCCGGGGCAGGGGCCCCGGTCGGTTCCTAATTAAGTATCATAATATAATCAATACCAGTAAAATGGTAGTGAAGGTTTGATCGGAGCCAGAGCCGGAGCCGGAGCCGGAGCCGAAGCCTTAACATAGAGTCGAATCCGAAATCGAAATTGGTAGAGGGATTTGAGAAGAATCTGGGCGGTAACATTTTTTTAAAAAGTTCATACCTCATCTTCATTTCCCATTTCTAGTACTGAAACTATTCTAGGCAGGGATGGCAATTTTGGTGATTTTTTTTATTTTTTTAAAAAAATCAATTTTTGATTTTTTTGATTTTTTTTATATTTTTGATTTTTTGGATTCGTAACATTACGTGAAATATAATTTGCAAGTTTCAAATTATATATCGCGTGACGTTTTGAATCTGAAAAAAAATAAAAAAAATAAAAAAAATAAAAAAAAATCACATTGATTTTTTTTTTAAAAAATCAAAAAAATCACCAAAATTGCCATCCCTGAATTTCTAGGTAATTTCTACCTAGGATCCGTACGAGGGATCGAACCCTATCCCTGTGCCTTGCGACCCCGTCGCTCTACCGTTTGTGCCACAGAACTTTTTTTAAGTTAATGATAAAGCCAGGCTTTTTGAAGGTTGGTGGCGTAGTCGTAATTTCTGTAACTCCAAATCTCAGATTTTCAAATTTCTTTTTTTTTTTTTTGTAGTTCGACGACGAACCCGAATGCACCACCGCTGGAGGAGCCTGTTTGCACAAGGACAACTGTGAGGAAGAGTTCCTCCTTAGCGATGGGTCTTGCCCAACTCAAGCTGAAAGCGGAGTAATTTGCTGTAAATTAGGTAAGGTGGAGTTCCTATAACTTATATATATATATAATATTTATATATATATATATATATTATATAATATATATATATAATACTATATATATATATACTATATATATATATATATATTTTACAAGTTGTCACCATCGCTCACGGGCAGAGCCTATTCCCAAGGAGGGCGGTGTTAAATACGGCCCAGAAAGTCAAACAACTAAATCTTAACATTAACGTCAAACCAAATGCATTAATGAGCACAGTTATTCAGGGCTTAAAGTGGGGGAGATTAAATTCAGCAGGAAACACAGAAGATGGAAAAGAGTTCCAGTGAAGATGTTGGCAAGAAAAAGAAGCAACGCGCAACGAACTAGCCCTGGAGTTTTACCTAACATCAACACTAGAAACTAATGTGCAGACACCGCACCATTCTACCACTACAAAGAGAAAGACGTAAAAGGTCGGACCGGTACGCGAGTGATAAGCTCCCTCGAGCACCTGCCGCTGCGGTAACTATAGAAAAGAGATAAAAGAGACACCAACCATCGCGCCGCAAAGAATAGAGGTCAAGGGAACTGGAAAGTACAGAACAAGTTTATAAGCCCCTTTTGCCTTTGACTCGACCCTATCCAAAAGCGGGGGAGAAACCAGAGCCCCCCCCCCAGATTGAGAGCAGTACTCATACAAAGGTGAGGATGAGGCCCTTGTATGGCTGGAGCAACTGAAAAGAGGAAAAAAAGTCCTGCAGTTTAAACAAAACGTCCAGTTTCTTTGAAATCCCCTAAGCAACCGTTGTGATGCAAGGTTTCCAAAAGACATATTTTTTGTTTATGTTAAAGGCCAAGGATGTTTATAATATTGTCACCAGGAGAGACGAGAGAACCGTCCGTCGAGATAGGAAAGTTGAAGGTGTCTTAGAGAGGGGAGATTTGTAGAGTTGAGTTTTTTAAAGACATTAAATTTCAACAAGGTTGAGACGACCCCACCCAGAAATCCTATCTAGATCAGCGAGATAGAATCGGAAAGAGATTAGACCGAGAGGCAATTCTAGAAGTAAAAGAAGGAGCAGAATTGAAAATGAGTTGAAAGATGAATGGTCGAGTCACATCGGCATATGGTGACATAGGTTAGA
Source organism: Trachelipus rathkii (assembly GCA_015478945.1). Lineage (NCBI taxonomy): Eukaryota > Metazoa > Arthropoda > Malacostraca > Isopoda > Trachelipodidae > Trachelipus > Trachelipus rathkii. The sequence goes on from JABUQX010019782.1 coordinate 17,026, forward strand.
ATGTGGCAAGTGAGAAGATCAACTAATGAAGTAGGAATAAAGTAGGAGATAAGACCAGAAACCCGAGGAGCCCACTTATTGACAGAAAAGAAAAGAGAAGTCGCCCCCATTAAACAACAGCCGATTTGAGCGATTTGAAAGAAAACTAGACATAAGTAAGCAAAAGAGAAGGAGGAACCAAAAGGAGGGGAGCTTGGAGAGCAGTGACGTGTGCATACCCCGGTCAAATCTTTGGATATGTCAAGCGCCACAACGCAAGTCTGCCCCGTAGTTCCTAAAGGGCGGAAAACCATAAATCAGTAAAATATAGGAAAAAGTATATCGCCAGTAAGACCTCTAGCGCCGCAAGCCGTACTGGCGATCGGACAGAAGTGAATGAGATTCCAGTGATCTAAGAAATGCGAGTTGAGAGTTTCAAAGATCTTAGATAAAATACAAGTAAGAGCTATAAAGGGCGATGTTAGACAGGATCAAGAGCGGATTCTTTTTTCGGATATGGTGGGTTGGACATGTGTTTCGGCTTCCAACACTGAGAGGGAAACACGTGCCTTAGTATTAGAGAACAAGAGAGAATATAGTTGAACGAGGGGCGGGGATAAGTTCATGGAATTGCACACTCCCTCAAACTCACGGGGGAGGAATGCCATCGTAGCCACCCGCAATCTACCTAACGTTCGTAGTTGCAGGAGCCCATGCACGCGATCGAATGTAATCACAGGCAAAGGCATAGGACACGCTGAGAGGAGAAGGAGAGGATGAGGGAAAATTTTATGGTGCTCCCAGGTTGAGAGTGGAAGGGAAATTAGGAGGCCGAAGAGATTGGCTTTTCAGTTGGAGAATTAGCACCAGAACCATCAGAGCAAATAAGAGGAGGAAAGACCGATTTACAGAAGTTGTAGAGATGTTTTTGGCAAGAGGCCAGAAAGATTTGTCAGTGTGAGAACCAAGGGGGTTAGCGCAACTTTCGTTTGATGAAAAAGCTCCGCTTTGCTCGTCGTAAGAGTATCCCAGCAACGAATTTCTAGCAGAATGAATATTAAGCAGGTGATAGGAAAGACGAGAATCTTTTCCACTCCGATAACGCACTGCTCTAGCTCTGAATGGCCAGGAACAAGCACGATCGAACCATGGATTAAGAGGAGGAGAGAAAGATTAGTCGAAGAAGATGAACCTTGCTCATCCCATCAAACGATTACAGATCCCACCTTATAATCGGCAGAAGTCGAAGCGTCACCAAGAGACCAACAGCAGTCATTTCCAAATTATAGTTTTCGCGTAAGAAGCGACGCCAAGCCCCCCAATCACCCCGATCAAAATGCCAGAGAAAAATCGAGTAGGGCAGGATGGAGCTGTTTGGAGAGAAAGTATTAAATAAGTGATATAAGGTTGTGGGTCAGATTTACCGATAGGCGCGAAAGTGGTGTATTAATGGTCAAGTGTGTTCAAGAATTGGTTAGGACGATCGGAATGTGTGTCGGTTCTTTATTAGTTGCTGCCAGACGTTTGAGAATGCTTGAATATTCGGCCCTCTCCCCACCTAAATCGGTATGGGAGAGGACCCCAACCATTCAGTGTTATGTACATTGAAAATCCCCTAAATAGAGGACCTCAGTATTTTGGATGTTAAATATTGCATATTAATCGCAATTAATCAATAAAGTATATAAATAAAGAAAGAACAATTTAATGGGAGGTATATTATATATTATATATATATTGATACTATATACATAATATATATATATTAATATAATATATTATATATATATATATATATATATATATATATATATAAATATATATATATATAACTCCAAAAACACAAAGAAGAGGGTAAAAAGGGGAAAAAAAGTAAAATTATTAACACTTTAATAGAGAATATTAAAGGGGGGAGGGGAGAACGAAGGCGTGCATTTCAAAATTACTGCATATACAAAGATGTTATCTAAATAAAAAGTCTTAATTTTATGAAGAGGACACAAGCTAGTGTCGAAAGTCAAGCTTTACTCCCCCCTTCCCCCTTTTAATATTCTCTATTAAAGTGTTAATATTTTTTTTTCCTTTTTACTCTCTTCTTTGTGTTTTGTGTGTGTGTGGTGTGTGTGTGTGTGTGTGTGTGTGTGTGTGTGTGTGTGTGTGTGTGTTTTATCCAAGTTTGAGTGCAGTGAAGGTAGTGGTAGCGACTTTGAAAATAGTTTTTTGAATTATATATATATTACTATAATATATATTTATATATATATATATATATATACTATATATAATATATATTATATATATATAATATAGTATATATATAATATATATATATATACTATACTATATATATTTATATATAATATTATATAATATCATTCCAGATCCGATACATGGTGACTGTTTGAAAAGAATGGCGGTGTTTGTACAAATCCAGAGGAATGTGCAGGGGAATTGCTCTGGAAGTTTGAAACGGCCTCCTGCATGGACGAAATTGAAAAATGTTGCATTTTTGGTGTTAAACTAGAAAAGCCTCATTATTATATAATAATATATAGGCCTAGTATATATATATTATATACTTATTATATATATATATTATCATATAGTATATATATATATATATATATATTAACTAACTCTATATTAATATATTATATTATATACTGTATATATCTATATATATATAATATATACTATGTCCCCGCTATACTATACTATACTACTACTATATATCTATATATATATACGGTTTTAATAGTATATATTATATATATTATATATATATATATATATATATATTTAGTGACTACCTATAATAATATATATATAGTAGAGTACACTTTAATAGTTACTCATCTATATATATAGTAGTGATATATATTTATATACGGTATATTAAAATATGCATATATGACTATATTATAGTATATATATAAATATATATATAGTATCTATCTATATCTATATATATATATAATATAATAATATATATATAT
>JABUQX010019782.1:25000-27500 GCA_015478945.1 Trachelipus rathkii
GACCAAACCATCTCAACGTACTTTCATTTATTCTCTCATTTACCCCTTTCTTCACACCACACAACTCTCTAATACGTTCATTCCTAAGATTGTCCATCTGAACACATTGTACTTTAGATCTATACCTCTTATTTCAGACCATAGTCTCACTACTATACATTAACACTGGTAACAACATACCCTCATGTAAGACATTAGCGCACTCAAGACTTAGTCCCTTTATATCCACCAACGATTTAATTGCAACAGCGAACTTCCCTCACAACTTTCCTACTACACTCTGCATTATCCATTCCCATTTCATCCAACATAAATCCTAAATATTTAAACTCAGACACTTGTTCCAGCTGCTCACGATTTAACATAGCTTCATACCAAGGACTATCCTCCCACTCACAACCATAACCTTATTCTTATCTACGTTTACTTTCAAACCCCTCTTTTTACATACCCTGCCAAATCTCTCTACCAATCCTCTCAAACTCTCTTCAGTTTCACCACACAAAACCAAACCATCCGCATATAATAGGTAGGACACCCTCCACTCTCTTCCTATCTCCATCATTCTAACACCATCTCCTACCACCCCCACTTCTAATTCTTTCATAACCCAATCCATATACAAATTGAATAACCAAGGAGACATAACACATCCCTGCCTCACTCCGCTGTTAATATTAAACGAATCACTTTCGACACCATTTATTCTTACACACGCTTCACTATCGTCATACTTACTTTTGATTCCATTCAGAAGCCTACCACCAACACCATATATCACTAACACCTGCCGTAGAGCTTCCCTATTAATCCTATCATACGCCTGCTGCAAATCCATAAAACTTAAATACAATTTATTCTCCTTCTACTTCATTTTCTCAATCATTTGCTTCAATGTAAAGGTTTGATACACACATCCTCTACCACTCCTAAAAGCACCTTGTTCTTCACCAATCAGTCCTTCATTCAATCGAACACTGTTTCCACCAAAATACCAGCATATATTTACCCTACAACAGTCAATAAACTAATTTCCTTATAATTCCACAGTTCCCTTAGGCCTCACCCTTGTATAAGGGCATATATTACTGCTTCCTCCAATGCCTTGACTAATACCCTCCTTAAACGCTTACACAACTTCCAAATCCAATCAATCTCCATCTCTCATCCGTTCTTGATCATTTCACCAGTAATATCATCTATACCTGCAGATTTACCATTCTTCAACTTTCTCACTCTACCCATTGCCTCCTCCTTACTAATGACCTCATCCCCAAAATACCTATATACCAATATATATATATATATATATATATATATATATATATATATATATATATATATATATATATATATATATATATATATATATATGTTTAATATATATAAGGTTATATATATATATATATGTATATATATATATATATATATATATATATACATAAAAAGCACCCATTAACTTGTAAAAACTTTAATTTATGTTCGTACTTATGCTAAGATTTACGCGAGCAAAATTTAAGTCAAAGTAAAAATATATATAAACTCGTCCTTTTGTGATACTCTTCAGTCAGTCAGTAGTCAGTCAGATCAAATTATTAAGAATCAAAAGAAAATCTCACTCAAGATACTCTCTTCAGAAATCCTCCCGGCAAGAGCGATAAACTTCAAGGAAAAGGCTGCGACTTGAATTTCGATCACACCTCGCCGCTAAACGAAGAGTCAGAGGCAAGGGTGGAAAACGCACTGGAAAGGCTGCGACTTGCAATTCGCCTACAAAGAGTATCTCAACAGAAGGGACTTTTGTTACTTTTATATTTTCATTGCATATTTTACTTATGTTGAATAAAAACATCATTTCAAATATGGATTTCTAATTTACCATCCTCTTATATAGGGTGCTTGCTCTTAAAGAAGCCACCAACTTAGCAAGTCGTACCCTATATAATTGGTGAACCCGGAGTTGAACACCCAGAACTTCAATCAATGCCTTCTGAAAAAAAAAGAAAAAAACACAAAAAAAAAAAATGAAGAAAAGAAAACTACAATAACACAAAATTCCAATCAACACTCGGAGAAAATGACTCAAGCAAACGAATTAAAATTTTCATTTTATTTATGGATTATGGTCATCTTTTCACAACTCACAGTTCAAGGATTCATTGTCAGACATAGCAAACTTCCTTTACGGTATGGATTTCTTCATCATTCAAGTTTGGATTATGGGCAGAAACTCATTTTGATTCCACTACGAACTTTGCCCTTTTCGAATTCTAAATGGTTCTGTGACCTCTCCCTTTTATGTAAGAAATTTTTCAAATAAAGGACCTAAATTTCATGCAACTTCGCCTCTACATATGGAACTTTCTTTACGGTATGGATTTCTTTCATCATTTTAAGTTTGGATTATGGGCAGAAATTCATTTTTGAATTCCACTACGAACTTTGATTCCTTTTCGAATTCTAAATGGTTCTGTGACCTCCCTTTTATGTATGAAGAAAT
>JABUQX010019783.1:0-2500 GCA_015478945.1 Trachelipus rathkii
ACCCCGAGAGAGAGATATATTATTATTAATTATTATTATTATATTATTATATTATTCTTATTATTATTATTATTCTTATATTATTTATATTATTATTTATATTATTATTTAACTTATTATTTTTTATTAATTTATTATTATATTATTAATTATTGATTATTATTATTATTATTAATTATTAATTATTATTATTATTAATATATTATTATTTATATATTATTATAATGCAATTTTACTAATTTATTGGTTCATGTCCCAGCGATTATCTACGATTTTTAAGTGATTTGTCTCTTAAATTGAATAAATACCAATATGGAAAAGTGCTAAAGGGAAAAAGAATTGGATACGGTAAGATCTTCGAAGTGTAAACTCTGCTTATTTGAGTGTGATGCTTTGCCTGTATTCATGAAAAAAAGCGCCAAGATGACTTGGAGCACCTATGGCCCCATCTTATGAAGTACTTTGGGTCTGTCAAGAGCAAGAAGGAGTATATTGAGGGCAGTAGAGTGATGTACAAGGAAAGATTGAATGCTCCCAATGTAAAATTACATTTCAGCTTTAAATAAGAAAATACAACATAACTTGATCTTGCAACTACTCCATCGTAAGTACTTACTACTGATGACTTTTTATTTGAATTTTATTTCTTTTTAATTTTAAAATTCATCCATTAAATATTTCACATATTTTATTTACATGAATAAGGATTTAAGTTTTGTAACTATTTTTAGAAACATTCTTCTTTGCACAAGGAGCTGTGTATTGCAATTGAAGGAGGGTCAAAGCGGTGCCGGAGGCGCTCATCAGAACGTGAGAACTCAGCAAAAGCGTTCAGACATTCATTCTCCAGTCTACTGTCGAATATTTGAAACGAAGAGCGAGCTTTGAGTTTGCTTTATAATACGTGTTTTATATTTTAAGTACAGGTAAACTATAATGTGGTGTCACAACTAACAGGTTAAAACTAACAGAATACAGTCCTTACAAAAATTTTCGGTAATTTGAATATAAGTTTCATTTGTCATTAATATCATTTCTCATCAAATATTTTTTGCTTCTAGATTTCTGCTACATGACATTGGCTATTCACATTGTGGAGTCTGAGTTCTTCGTCGATTCTTGTCCTACCTGAACTTCTGATTTCACCTCCCACCTCGGAAGAAAAGGGATGAGGATCTGATGTCATAATTGGCTAATAGGGATAGACTGATTTAAACCAACATTATTAGTTAAATTCAATTATGTGCGCCACAACCGTAGACAGCTGGACTGGGAACAACAAAAAGGAGTTTTCCTGGGGAATGACGGTTTCACTGGATTAATTTGAATACTTTGGAGAGAGAGAAGGCGCTGTCCTTGCTTGTAGAGAGTTATCTGTTGTCCTCTAGACAGCACAGTCTAGCCAACAATTTTAACGAGAGTGGATATCAAAATATGGCTGTGAGTATATTCCTCAGCAACAAAATATTCTGAAAAAAATTATTAATGAACAGGAACTAATAAATTAAATAAATTTTATCCTAAAAATTTCTTTATAGCACAGGTAGGGCACATTTCCTGTGCAGCCTTCCTGGTGAATGCTATGCGAAACGGTGACGAAGAGGAAGAATATACAGGTACCCAGATTGCAGAGATAGTGGTTACGCGTGAAGATATGGAGAAAATAGTTGACAAGGTTCTGCAGACAAAAACTCTCCAGCTAGAAAATCTGGTTCACGAAGCATGATGCATGCTTAAGCCTAACTAAAACACTCGCCTGTTGCATTTCTACACATTAAAGCTCTTGGCTACTAGTGATGTTTCAAATGTTCCTCGCTGGTCTTCTGGTGCCAAGGATCCATTTAATAAGACACTTCCCAAAGCACAGGAATTGTGGAATGGCCAAAACAGGAAAACTATAACTGCTGCGAGAATTATAAATGGAGTGGGAACTCAAACTAAAACACAATCTATTATCTGCTAGAATCCCTGATATGCGATTCTATTATAAGACTGCTTAGAACCTTGATGGCCGATGACACAAATCAAGACACTATTTGTGTGAAGCAAAGCCCTTGTTTCCAAGTATTTTAATAATAAGTGATAGGAGGTATTGCGGAGTACAACTCGAAATAATGACGCTATTGCTGTTAGCTTGATAGTTTGGCAGAAGAGAAGAATGCGCTAAGCGGGAGTCATTTGCCCTATCTCTCTGCCTCGAGGACAAGATCGGGGAAAATGCAACGAGAGGTGGAAAATTTAACTATGCCAAAAACTTAGTCAACTCTTGCTTAAAGTAAGCCACAGTCAAACAAGGGAAAGAAAAGGGCTTTGAACCGAGGTTCAGAGTATCTTTGATGCCCTGCATCTCACATTCAAAATTAGGAGTGGTCGTAGTTTAAATGCAGTGGGAAGTACCAGCTGCCAAAAGACCAGGATACTGGAGGAAATAAGTGTAATATTTTGCATCTAATCTTCTCCTCCACATTTAGGCACGAAGGTGATGGGACTTGAGTCTGCA
>JABUQX010019783.1:25000-30000 GCA_015478945.1 Trachelipus rathkii
TCTAAATGTGTCTGCATTTATTAAGTTTATTTACGAAATTCGTAAACTTTTTAATAGATATCAAAGGAATTATTTTATTAAGATTGGTAACGATGTATCTGTGGTTCATTGGTTTGAAAAATCATTAGGAAAACTAATTGCAATTGCTTGATTTAATTTCTTATTACATTTATTCTGACACTGAGCATACTCATTTCTTCTTTAAAAAAAAAAGCCGAAGCTAGTTGCAACTTTGCAACTTACATAATTCTTAAAAAAGTTTCATAGACTTTTGAGCGGAAATCTTTCAAAACAACATTACATTTTCAGTATGATTAAAAGCAGTTGCTGTCACTTATGATGGAGACTGTCAGTGGCGGCTCTAGGGCAGGGCGACCTGGGCAATCGCTCTGGGCCCCGCGCCTTATAAACAGGGCTGCGGAGTCGGAGTCGGAGTCGGAGTCGTGGAGTCGTGCAATTTTCCCGTGAGTCGGAGTCGGAGTCGGAGTCGAAAATTCTGTGCAAGTGGAGTCGGAGTCGGAGTCGGAGTCGAAAATTCCTGTGCAAGGGGAGTCGGAGTCGGAGTCGGAGTCGGTCGAAAATTTATAGAAATTATTATTATTATTATTATTATTATTATTATTATTATTATTATTATTATTATTATTATTATTATTATTATTATTATTATTATATTAATTATGTAATTATTATTATTAAATTATTATTGTAAACAAAGTATTAAACTGTTAATTTTAAAATGGCTGTTTTATAAAAAACTGAAATTTATTTGTTTGTCATGTGTTGCGCTGCGCCCTGCATCTTATGTCCTTTACTATTGATGGTAGCCGGAATGGTGATTTTTGACTAATCCGCGATGCGGAATAGTAAAAATCAACTATCCGCGGATTTGAGGATTAGGATTTTAGTATTAGTCACAAAAACTCCTTATATATATATATATATATATATATATAATATATATATATATATATATATATTATATATATATATATATATATATATATATATATATATATATATATATATACCATATATATATATATATATAATATATAAAGAAAGGTTGGAAGTTTCGTAGCTGTCAGGACAAGTGAAAATTTTCTTCGCATGGTTATAGGGCGACAGAGCTAGCAACCTTGTCCTTTCCTTTTGCTTGTATTACTCTTGAACCAGTGTTAGAATCTTATGCGCCTATAGAAGCAAGATCCTCTGGAGACCTCTGGGTTAACGAGTTTTGAAGCATAATGAAAGAAGATGCTAATTCTACTGAAAGGGCGAAAACTCTCCCTTGAAGATTATTAACCAGAGGACTGGCATTGGAAACAATTGCGAAAAGAAATGTTTTTCTAAAATGCTCTAGGGTTAAGCCCCGTTTCGGGGCCAAAAGACAATGTTGGGCCAACTGAAGGGCGAAACCCTTTTCTGGAGTGTTATATTAATATATATATATATATATATATATATCTATATAATATATATATATATATATATATATAATATATATTATATATATTATATTATAATATATATATATATATATATTAATATATATAATAATATAATATATATATATATTATATTATATATATATACTATACCTGTGTTACGTCAAGTATAGTTTCGAGATAATGGACAACTTTTTTTGCACCCTACCTATTTTCGTCTTTCCCCCAGCCTGCCACCCATTTTTGAAAAAACAAGGTTTATATGTAGAAAATACTTGAATTAATAATTCTCAATTATGTTAAAAAAACTAAAGCCTGAGCCCTTTAAAGGGAGAGTTGTTTCTCTTTTCTTCGTAAGATGAGACCTGCACGCTGAAAAGATCTCGCCAAGCTTACACTTATTGTAAGGGGCATGCTAAAAGTATCCCTGCCGAGTTCTGCAAGATGTAAAAAACTTTTACACAATTATCACGCATCAAACCAATGGATCTTTATCCTATTCCAAGAGTTTTCGCTTTTGATAACTTCGATCAATGACAGAGTGTCCTTTGAGACCTCTGAACAAGACTCTTCATGCTGCTAGACGCCAAAAGAACGTTCATGATTCTGCAATGGTTTCGCTAAAACAGATAATAAATGTGTGTCTGTTTCCTGCAATCTTTTCCTTTTTATTGGGTGGTGAAAATTTCTGGCTTTAGCAGCATTTCCTCATATAGAGGCATACTAAATAAATTTTAAACCCTTTTGTGAAACACGTGGTTCAAAATTTGTTTTGTATCTAGGATCCAGAAAAGTTAATTTTGCAGATTTTAAAATCTATTATTTATCTCCAGCATGTGTTTCTGTCACCTTTGATAAGTCCTTACTTAATAGCAACATTAGCAACCAGCTTTCATCGTTGCAGACTAGAGGAATCTAATCTGAGATAATAGTCTTGTTACCTCTCAAACGTTTAAGAAGAGTAATACAAATTACCAAAAATCGTATTATCATCACCTGTCAAGCCTTTCATCTTTGTGTTGTTCGAAGCATAAGGGAAGACCGCTTCATTTATTTCTCCCATCTTCTCAAGTATGTACCAACTACTATTCCAACGAGTCTGAACATCTTGCGTTACCAGAAAGTTGAGAAAATTTTAGTCTCATAATTCATAAATGAATACTATCCGCTATCCGCAAAAAAAAATTCATGCGGATGCGGGTATCTGCTACACCTCTAATCTTTACGGTATTTTACCGTATAGCATTTGGAGATTAGATTCATTGGAAAAGTGGTTATATTTTTTTATTCTCAAAAAAGCAAGCGAAAAAAAAAATAGTTGCAACAAAAAAAATGTTTTTATTGTAATTTTGATTGACTGCGAAGTCGGGTCGGAGTCGGAGTCGAAAATTTTTGTTTAAGTGGAGTCGGAATTCGGAGTCGAAATTTTTTTGTTTAAGTGGAGTCGGGAGTCGGAGTCGAAAATTTAAATTTAAGCGAGTCCGGAGTCGGAGTCGAAAAATTATTTTACGACTCGCAGCCCTGCTTATAAGGCCTCGCGCGCATGACAGAAGCTAACAGAGTTTAACGCCCCAATATCGCATGAGCTGCGCAATATATATATATATATATTATATATATAATATATAATATATATATATAAATATATATATATATAATATTATAAATTTAATTATAAATTAAGTTATAAGAGACTAGCAACATAGTAATAAGTCACAGTTTATGATAACATGTGATTATAATATATATATATATATATATATTATTCCCATTTTTTTGTCCAGGGTTTAAACCAAGTTTGTTACTGTGCAGATTTTAATACTTTGTATACTTGTGTATGTTTTCTACGAAAACACCGTCCAGGGCCCCGCAAAAGCCTAGGGCTGCCATTGCCGCCCCGGGCCCCGCAAAGTCTAGAGCCGCCACTGGAGACCGCAATGTATAATATAATGGAATAGTGAATGAGAATAAAGTTAAAATCATAATTAAACTAACAAAGCTCGTGAGTCACACAAATTAGAAAGATTTAAGGCTTTTTGAAGAGGTTCAATACCTTGATCCATCTCAGGCCCCCGAAAGCTCACAATTGTTTTAAAAAATTTTCTAAATTGTATCATCCATCGCAACTTTCCACCGACCTTATTTCCCATATTCGTGCTAGTTTTGTCCATTTTCTTTTCTGTTATTTTTCCTATTTTTTATAATAAAATAGTTTTCACCTTGGTAAACTAAAATAGGGTCCAGTTGCTTTCACTGTGCCAAAAAAGTATAGTGCATGAATCTTAAGCAGCAATGAATGTACAATGCCACTGTATATTTTCGACAGCTTTAATAAACACTTTTTTATCTAAAACCTTTCTTCATTGCTGCTGTACCACCACTTATTGGCCAATCCAGAAGTTTCACTATTTACTTCACTTCGTATATGCCTCCTCTAGATATTTCCCATTGTTGTGGGAGAGATCGATCTACAAATTCAAAGCAAGGAGCCAACTGGAATTCAATCAGGTGGAACAATTATTCTTGGGGTTGAGCAAAATGTAATTCTCAGTGGATTTACTTTAGAAGAAACTTTTTAGGGTTGTTTTGCTAACTAAATTTTATCCGAAAATTTGTTTGATGATGCTTTGGTTCAAACTTTTTTAACTTGTGACTCTAGAATTTCAGAATGATTATTTCACATTTGATTAGGTATGGAGAATTAGTGATTCCGCAAAATCTCAAATAGCATTTTTAAACAAAAAAAAAAAAAAGGTTTTCCCTATCTGGCCCCGCCCCGGTTTTTTTGTGAACCTCCAGTCGATTAAAAGTTGTTTTCCCCGGAACAAAGAGATTTTTAAGAGCGCTCCTTCACTTATGCTGAACTTGAAAGGTGAAATTACAGCTCCAATGAGCGAAGAAGAAAATCAAGCATTTGCATCATCCACTAGGACATCTTTTGAGGTATGTTCCACTGATTACAGCATTTTTATATGGATTGGAATAAAAGCTGAAGTGTTGAACGGATCACTACAACTGATTCATAATGAAAGAAATACCCATTTGAAATTCAGATAACTTCAGACCAGCGAGTTTCAACATACTTCGACACTGTATCTCTCCTATTGTTATTTAGAAACTCTTTACTTGGGAAGTGGGTAATGTACTCTTCTGGAATTTGAAGTCTGTGGTCCGTGTTATTATTCCTAATTACATCAAACATATATTACGAGTCTATTTTCGTTCCAATATGTCGATACACCCTTACGATATAACATGGTTACCAACACAAAGAGAAAAAATTGGAAATATTTTTTTTTTTAAATAGTTTTCGGCTTGGAAAACTAAAATAATGCCCAGTTGTTTTTAGTGTGCGTGCTAATTGAGTTTCTAATGTGTTTTAACTCCATGAAGTGTCAACATCACTGAACATGCAAGGCCCTGTACTATTTTCGACAGCTTGAACACTTTTATATAAAATTTCTCTTTCTGCTCCACACCATCATATCGTTGTCCAGTCAGAAAGTCACTATTTTATTTCACCTTCGAAGTAGCTCCGTTAGAGAGTTTCCT
>JABUQX010019783.1:45000-55000 GCA_015478945.1 Trachelipus rathkii
TCGGTTTTTTTCTTCAGACTCTATCTCTCGTATATACTTCAATGGATTTGATCCATTCTGAAGGAGATGAAAACGAATTATTTCTTTAGTACATATTTTTCTCTTTTTAATCTTTTCTCACATAAGTCTGGGGTTTCTTTTTTAAATTGATTCGTTTCCTATTTCATGAACCACTCCCAGTCACGTGCTTAAAAACTAAATGTTATATCTCTTCAGATATTTCAAAACATAAAAAATAAAATCTTTAATGTTGCTTCTATTTTCTCATTTACTATGCCTTTTTATCCTCCTTATTTTTTATAATCAGCAATAACATTGACTTCTTAATTTTTAATTTTTGTGAAATTTAATTGGAAGTTGTTATTGACGATGCTCAACATGAGACAAAGAAAGACACTGGAAAATGTTATTTTTTATTGACACTCGATATTTTGTATTTATATAGCCATTTACTAACTATGATATGTATATAAGAGAATACTCCTGAAATTAATCAGAAATGATACATTCTGTGAAACTGATTTTTGTGAAGAAATAGAAATCCAAATTAAAAAAAAATTTAAGTTGCTAATGGTAGTTAAACACGAAAATCCATGAATATAAATAAACTTGAGTTGCATGATCAAAATCCAGACTAAAAAAAAAAAATAAATAAAAATAAGACGATATCGAAAGAAGTGAGAGGTATTATAAGATATGCAACTTGCACAATGAAATCATTTAGGGGTTTTGTATAACTCCCAAATATCAAACTCTTACCATATTCCTTTAGAATATAAAACAATAATAGTTTAACTTTTATCACTAATTTTTTTCTATTTACCAATTTTCAACTCGATTTTAATTTTCAATAAGAAATACAAAGTTTAGATTTGTGAAGGTTTGAGTGTATGTTAAGAACGGGAAGACGTTAAAAGATTTTCCATATTTCAGATAATTTCTTTTTAATATTTTTGCTGGAGCATTCTATGAAAGCTAATAGTCGATTTCCTTCTATAATTTTGACATTTTAAAGACTTTAGGACTCTAGTTTCCTTGGTGTTGGGTCCTGGAAGTTAAAATTTTACATGCACTCGCGTTAAGGGCTAAGGTAGTTTTGTACCAAATTTTACGAATTCGAAGGTAATCGAGTGTCTGATAAGTAACTTTATTTGACATTGGATTGCCTGTATATATATATATATATATATATATATATATATATATATATATATATATATATTATATATTTTACATATATAGATTATATATATATATAATAATATATATAGTATTTGGATATTATATATATTATATATATATATATAATATATCATATATATACTATATATATATAACCTTTGGTGGTAAAAGGCCATATATCTGCATAGTTTCCACATTCAGAGTTTTGGAAAAATCAGCTACTTATTTCTGATAGTGGCCGACATGACCCAACAAACATATTTAAAACTGATGAGTACAGCAGGAAACGTACTTCTAAATTTCATGTTGCACATTACTTTAATAATTTCCCACCTAATTTCAAATTCACAGGCGTTAGATCTAGAATCTGTTGAGCATTTAAAATTTGATCTGATAGGAGTTTGTTGCTCACGCAGAAGGAATTTCAAAAATAATTTTCTATTATAGTTTTTTTCCAAAATTCCAAAGAATTTCTCATCAAAATCTCTAGACCATTTCTTAAACTTCCTACTGTACGGCACCTAAGCAAAATATGCACCTAAAACTTCATTAAACATATCAATTTAACGGAAAAATTCTTATAATACATGAAGTTACATATTCACAATCTGAGGATATTGTTATAAATCATAACTTTTTTTTAAATTCACACTTTCTTCAGTCACAAAGAAGCTCTCCCCATGCTATAAGTATCAGAGATCGTGGAGATATCCACCTTTTTTCTTCTTTCAATTTTTCCATCCTCCGACATTCGTTTTCTCTTCTTAAGTCCTAAGATATTGGAATCTTTATATATAAAATCTTTAGGCTCATCCCTAAATCATCAAATAGCTCAGTTATTCTTTTCACTCAATGATGAAGTCCTTCATTTCCGAAAGGTCTTTTCTTTTTATTATTTCTTTGGTGTTGCTAAATTTTGATTTTAATCAGTCTTAATTTATGTAGTTTTATTATTATTATTATTATTATTATTATTATTATTATTATTATTATTATTATTATTATTATTATTATTATTATTATTATTATTATTATTATTATTAATTATTATTTTATTATTATTATTATTATTATTATTTTTATTATTTTTATTATTTTTATTATTTTTATTATTTTTATTATTATTATAATTATTATTATTATTATTATTATTATTTTTTTTTTTTTATTATTATTATTTTTATTATTATTATTATATATTATTATTATTATTATTATTATGTATTATTATTATTATTATTATTTATTATTACTATTTATTTATTATATTATTATTATTATTATTTATTTTTATTTTTATTTTTATTTTTATTTTTATTTTTATTATTTTTATTTTTATTTTTATTTTTATTTTTATTTTTATTTTTATTTTTATTTTTTTTTTTTTTTTTTTTTTTTTTATATTTTTTTTTTATATTATTATTATTATTATTATTATTATTATTAAATTATTAATGTATTCATAAATTCATTATATTTATTATTATTATTATTATTATATTATTATTATTTTATTTGATTGTATTTCAAAGTAGAATTTTGTGGAATTTAGTTAATGCTAAATTAAGCCGTTTTCCATTTTGAATTTGTGCTAACGCTCGATAGGAAATGCTAATCCAGTTTTAGCACGAATTTCGGGCATAACGAAAGATTGTTTACAAATATTTTTGATCAGCTGTTCTTATGGAGCACGTGGTTTTGGAATAAACAAAAATAAAAAAAAATAACATGGTTTTTATTGCAAATAATTGATCAACTATTGTGATGGAGTTTATCGATTTGGAAGAATTAGATTTAAAGCTAATTCATGAATTAAACATTCATCAAATCAACGACATTACTAATCTACGCCCCATCTTGGTTTGTTTACATTTGTTTCGTTAGCATTTTCCCTTAAATTCCCCGGTAAGCACGGGGAATTAAGCAGGCCTTACAGAATTTTAGGAAATTTCCTATTTTTTGTTGAGTATTTCGTAAATTGTGCTAATAATTTGACAAAATGGGAACTCAACTTTTAGCATTTTTCCTAAATTTCGTTAGCAAAAGTGCAAAATCGAAAACATCACTTTACCTTGGTATGAGACTATGAGTATTTGGAATTACTTAGTATTGTCTTTAATATATATATATATATATATATATAGAGCAACCTTAGTATATATATATATATTATATATATATATATATATATATATATAATATATATTATAATTATATATTATGCCCCATCTTTTTTCTTTAGTAGTTGATGTTTCCAAACCTAGATTTAATGATTTCAAAGGTGAAATAAGATGAAATGGTCTGAGCCGAAAACTGAGCAGAGTAATTTTAAAATGACGGACCCGGAGTTAGAGTTGAAACCGTCAAAAAAATTTACCGGTTGCCTATACCCAATGGTGATCTGGAACCGGTTCAGCGAACCTGTAATTGAAATGTTTTCAAGAAATCAAACCGGTAGTTAACTTTTACATTGTTTGATTAAACAAGAAGGTGAGCCGGCAGCTAACTCTTATGGCAAAGCAGAGAAACGCTTGTTGAAATTTTGCCAACTTATCACTGTCCATACCTACATCCATTCATTCATTCATTTAGTTTAAAAATTGAATAGAATGGCTTGAATCTCTCTCTCTCTCTCTCTCTCTCTCTCTCTCTCTCTCTCTCTCTCTCTCTCTCTCTCTCTCTCTCTCTCTCTCTCTCTCTCTCTCCTTTATTTGTGAGGATTTTGTCGCACTATTGAAATACTGTAGTAAGTTCAGATTCTCCTGGACACATGTTGGCAATAAAATTGTGAGTTTTCGATTATTTGTAATTAAAATAATTATCCATAACTAATAAAATTATATATTTTTTATATTTGGGTAATTACTGTTTGCTAGTTTAATTATTAATATATAAATTTAAAATATATTAATATTGATTTAAATAATCAGAATTAAAATTGAAGTCTGGGATGGGTTAACAATTTTAAGATTTCCTGGCCTCGGATTTACAATTTTTAAATATGGGACTCTGGGTCCGAACCCCTTTATTTCATAGTAAAAAAACAAAATTCTGTCCTGGGTCCAGACTCAACCCCTCAAAAAAATTCGGCTCCCGACTCTAAATCCACAACCCTGGTTATTGATATTTTTTAAAATTATTTTCTCTACAATAGTGCCTCTTTCAAAGTTTATTAGTATCATAGCAATATAGAATATCATGAAATATTTGAGTAGGTCATAAAAAAACACCATTTAATATTTTTTCTTTTTCTTTCAGTTAATTTCAGTTAGTTATTCATTCCAGATCAAAGTTTTGCTGAGAATCATCTCAGCATCTTAACATTTTCAATTTAATGTTGTAGCATTATTTTAAAATTTTACATTCTTCTTCAAATATAATCATAAAACTTTGGAAAAGCATTCGAGCTACACAGTATATTTGTTATAATGGTTTGCACGTGTAATTTTTATTTATTATTATTATTATTGTATATATATATATATATATATATATATATATATATATTATATATATATATTTATATATATATATATATATATATATATATATATATATATATATATATATATATATATATAATGGTTTATTTTTACGATTTGTCCCAAACATAAGAGGCCATTCAACAAATTATTTTAACTTTCGTGGAGTGGAATAAATTTTGTGATCAATTGATTTGGTCGAGTTTTGGTGACGTCGACGGATTTGAAGAAATTTTTCTTTTCTTCATTTAAATTATATCTTTAAAGCAAGATTTTGGTGTTGATGGGCTTGATTAATTCTTTAAGAAACTATTTTTCATATTTTATTCATATTCATTATAGGAATAACATTTTTTTTTGTCATTATTTTTCGGTAGTTTTAAAATATTTGCATCTTTAATTAAAATGATGTTAGTGAAAAATCTTTAGGATAAGTTTTGTATTGAAAGTCTGCCTATTAAGACACTATTTTTCTTACTTTTTAAAAATATTTTTTTATGAAATCTCTGAGGCAGTAAATGAATAAATGTAAGAGACCCACACGATTAACACCAGATAATAAAGACATAATTCAAATAAAAGAATAATTCATTATAATAACTATAAAATAATCTTTAGGAAAGTAAGAGTCCGAATTGTAAAATGATTTCGTCTAAAATATTTAGTTTTCTTTTAAAAAAATATTAATTCCATTTTAACTGTCGAAAAGTTTTAACTGTTTATCTTGTTATTTACTCACCTATTATTATTATTCCTTCTATTTGTTTGTATAATTCTCTCTCTCTCTCTCTCTCTCTCTCTCTCTCTCTCTCTATATATATATATATATATATATATATATATATATATATATATATATATATATATATATATATATATATTATATATATATATATATATATATATACATGAACGTTTATATATATAATAATATATATACATGTATCTCTAGATATATAGTGTGTGTGTGTGTGGTGTGAGATGATGTGCAACGTGTGAGCGTGACAATAGAGAGAGAGAGAGGAGAGAAGAGAGAGAGAGAGAGAGAGAGAGAGAGAGAGAGAGAGAGAGAGAGAGAGAGAGAGAGGGGAACAATCTGCAGAGCGACAGACAGACAGAAAGGCACGGGCCCCGAGCTCGATCCCTCGTCCGGACTCTAGGTAGAAATTACCTAGAGCAGTTTTCGCTCCTAGAATAGGAAAATGCCCTTTGAGGTATGAACTTTAAAAGAAAAGGAAAAAGAAAAAAAAACGTTAATGTTCATTGAATTTTTTTCCACGTTCATAATTAATTAATAATTATTAACGCCAACACTCAAAATTTTTGAAAATTATTCTCAATTTATTCTCAAATTATTTTATGCTCAAACATACACAACACACACACACACACACACACCACCACACACACTCCACACACACACAAACACACACACACGCCCAATATATATTATAATATTATAATATATATATATATAATATATTATATACATTATATATATATATATATATATATATATATATATATATATATATATATTATGTAAGAACTTGTTCACCTTGTTTGGTGGGAAGGCTCGCTAGGATACGGGGTGGCAGGGAATACTCTACCATTTTGTGTTCTAGGGCGAAGAAACAACAAATTAGAAAAGGAAAAAAAAGTTGAAATAAATATTTACCAGGGGATCGGAAGACCTGGTGCAGGCCCTACCTCATTGCTGGGGTGAGGTGAGGGGGACAGAACTCTTCTTTTCATTGCTGGAGAGAGATAAAGGAGGAGGGAGCTCGTCTTAGCGCGGCATGCGATCTCTCCAAGCAACGGGATCCGAGAAGGTTCCTACAAAGGAAAAGGAATTTATGAAAGATAAAACAGACCTTCCACTAAGTGGGCTGTCATGTGGGTGTAATGATGACCACAGTGTACTTAAACAATAAAAAAATAAAAGAGTTCACCCCCCGAATATTTAGGGTAGGCAAATGAGTTCAATGGTCTGAAGAAAAAAACTTGATATACCGTGATGATATGCATATAGTAGCTATAATAAATTCATAAAAAAAGGTATTATAGAAAGAACAAAAAAATACTATTAAAACAGCAGTTGTAGATAAATAAAAAGTAGAAGCAACACCAAGTAGCAGAATCAGTAGCATAGCTACTAACATTAGAGTTGGCATGACTCTAATAACTAATGTTCAGATAGACCAGATTAAAAAAGAAGTGAATGAATATATTATATATATATATATATATATATATTATATTATTATATATATATATATATATATATATATATATAATATATATATTATATATATAATATATTATGAGAAACCAATGGGATTTGGACATATAAATGGAATAAATTTTTAGTGCAAAGCTATTTTATGGGAAAATTTATACCAAGAAACACAAACATGAATGAAATGTGGAAGTAGAAGGTGAAAGAAGAAATATTCTTCACAAATGATTTCATGGAATATTGACGGATGAATGTATAATCAAGTTTGTAGGAAAACAATGAAATTAACCAAGACAGGGCAATTCTTAATTTTAAAGGGAAGGGAGAAGCAGAACGAAGTAAACAATGAAAGCTTTACACTCCATCTCATAAAGAGATAAAATTAATTACAAGGAAAAAATTAAATTATAGTTGAAAATTTTTATTTGGGTTATGGTATTTATCCTTATAAAATGAAAAAAATATAAGAACACCGTGTTCTGCGTGTCGTTAGAGAAGGCGACTAAATGAACAGTGGTAGTTGGGGTTGGCTGCCCACTACCCACTCATCTTTGCCCAGGAATGCTAATGCAAGCCTCGGAGAAGGTCGTGATCGCCCCTAAGCGAACCTTCTATCTTACGTTTAAAATGATGGAATTCGTTATGGTTACATGGCAATGTCAGAGAATAAAATGATTTGGTGAGAAGGGGATGGATTATTTAAAAAGAGTAAATTTGATTTGATTTGTTCGCTATGACTGAAACAAAGATGAAAGAAAACGGTAAAAATGAGTGGTGTGGTGTGAAATGTGTATGTGCTGGTGTGGAAAAGGAATGAGAGTGGGAGAGAAGGAGTTGCAATTCTGATGAGTGATCTATGATAGAGAGCTATGGTGGATTTTGTTTATGTGAGTACTAGAATTCTAATGGTTAAACTTAAGTT
This sequence comes from Trachelipus rathkii, assembly GCA_015478945.1. Classification (NCBI taxonomy): domain Eukaryota; kingdom Metazoa; phylum Arthropoda; class Malacostraca; order Isopoda; family Trachelipodidae; genus Trachelipus; species Trachelipus rathkii. The sequence continues at coordinate 52,826 of JABUQX010019783.1, forward strand.
TGGAAGGTCAAGTTATGTGTGGTTGTGACATATGGTCCATCTGAGGGGGGTAATTTCAGATGGACAATCTTAAGGACGTGTTAGGTGTGAGAAGAATTGATAAATTGAGGATGAATGCATTAGGGAGTTTTGTGGTGTGAAGAAATTAGTAAATGAGATAATAAATGAAAGTACATTGAGATGGTTTGGTCATGGGGAAAGGATGGATGATTGTCTGTTGGTTGAGCGGATATATAGTGGTGAGTGTGCTGGGAATCGACCGGCTGGGAGACTGAAGAAAAAGTGGATTGAGTCAGTAAAGGAATGCCTGAAGGAGAGAAATGCGAATTTTACAGAGTCGAAAAGAAAGGCAAATAATAGGAGTGAATGGCGCGGGTTTTGTGAGGGTGTATGGTTGTAGCCCACCTGGGCCAAGGGATGAACCGTACATTGACGAGATGCCATAGTGAGGGTCCGTCGCAGTCCCGTGAAGCCCTAAGGTGGATTTTTCTGACTGCGACGAGTTATCACCTAAGGGTATAAGGGGGTGGTCAGGCTGGGCCTTCTTTTCGACTTGCGGCATATTCTTCTACTACTTTTCTTTTTTTCGGTACATGTGACACTCCTTACCCCCAGTCTTGGAGAAAGATGGTGGGTTATGATGATGATGATGATGATGATGATGTTGAAAAGTATATGGAACTGGGAAATGAGGTCCCAGAGTAGGGAGAAAGTAGACAAAGTAGTGAGAATTAAATAAATTATACGGATGATGAATTGGAGAAAATTCCAGATGAGGAGCAATTGAATGACGAAAAAGAAAATGAAAGAATTAGTGAAATTCAAAATGAAACACAAGAAGAATCAAATAACAATAGAGAAATTGAAGAAGAATTACTTGTCAAAATCTCATTATAAGGAAGAAGATATCCATCTAGGAATTGAAAATAGATTAAGAAGAAACAATATTAGTAATTATTGTTTGCTGAATAGGTAGGTGTACAGGAATTGTTGACAGAATACTACCTACCCCGGATTATATCACCAAATTGTGCTATTACAGAGATAAACCGGCTATACTACGCTACTGCTAGAGCAATATCTTACATATTAGGAGTCAAAACTATGGAAATTGAAAGAACAAACAGAATTAAACAAAAAGAAATAAAACCACCTTGGAAATTTAGATTGGAGAAAGAAATTGAAAATCTGAGAAGATAAATATATATCACTATTGTCTACACTTCAAAATGGAGAGGTTACTGCTACTATCACAATGAAAAAATACAGAACTTACTACGTAGAGAGTGGGTGGAAAATGGGGATCCACTTGTTCATGCAGTAGGAAGAAGGAAAAAAAAAAAAAAAAAAAAAAAAAAAAAAAAAAAAAAAAAAAAAAAAAAAAAAAAAAAAAAAAAAAAAAAAAAAAAAAAAAAAAAAAAAAAAGAGAGAGAACCGAATAGAATATTTAAAGAGGGAAATATAAAACTCTATAGAGAGTTAAGAAAGGATATGATCAAAGTAGAGAGACCACCATCTAAAGAAGAAAAGCGAGAAATTTTTGGAGGAGGTTTATGAAAGTAAGTTATCCTATAATTGAGGAGATTGGAAAGGAGAAGTAGTAGACAACCCTCAAATAACAGCTATTATAATGAAAGAAGGAATAATAACAAAAAAATTAAGTAAAGAAGATTATTAGATAAAGTGGAAGTTGGAAAGAACCAGGGAAAGTCCAAGTACATAATGTATGGTTAAAGATATTAAAAATACTTATTAAACCTCTAACAGTAAGATTTAATAGGTTGATAGAGAACCAAGAAGAAATCCTAGAATGGCTCACTAATTGAGTTACAACACTAATACCAAAGAATGAGGAAGCAGAATTATCTAGCAAAAGCATTACAGTATATAAAATACTAACGGGAGTCATGGAGAAAAGTTTAACAACACACCTAGAAGCATAAAACATAATTAATGAAAAACAAAAAGGATGCAGAAAAAGAAGTTATGGAACAAAATATTAGTTACTAATATACTAATAGACAGGATGATAATTGAAAATATGGTAGAAGAGGTCAAAAACATCTTAGTATATATTGGATCGATTACAATAGAGCACACGACAGCCTTCCTCATGAATGGATTAAGGAAGTATTGAAGATCTACAAAGTTGATGAGCTAGTTATGAATTTCCTA